>VZTN01023397.1:166696-178295 GCA_013400515.1 Erpornis zantholeuca
AATATAAAAGTTAAAACCTAAGGCACCAAAGGAACAGAAGTAGGTTTTAAGCACATAAATGTGTAAAATCATTACCAAAAGGCTCAATTTTCATTGTTTATATTCCTTGACCAAAGACGAGAATCACATTTCACAGGTTATTCACTGCCTTGTCAAGAGACATGAATACAATTGTAATAGTCACACACTCAGATATCAGCATGTTCTGTTTGAAGCATGATAAACACTTTTCAGAACTTTAATCTAAGTGCATAACTTTTTGCAAAGCCAGGCTCTTCCACAGCAACTGCCAAGGGACCACATAAATATAAACACTAAAGCACCAGCTCCAAGTACAGTTGCAAGCACTTCAACCACGTCAGTTCACAGCATGTAACAGCTGGATATTTTACATTCCACTCTGTTCAACTCCTGAGTACTTTATCAAACAATTCAGCATCCAAGACTCCAGAACTCCAAAACATTTGTAATCTGGCTCATGTATTGTTCCATGAAACAATAAAGAGCTCAATATCTCTCCCACTGCTTTATGAGAAGGTTAGCCTTTCTCTCCCTTGAATAATACATCAGTACCACTGGAATGCTTATTCCTTGAGTTGCTTCCAAAAAAGTTAAAAGCCTCCTTCTCCTCAACCCAGTCCACTCCAAAATAAGTAATAAATCATCTTTATTATAAATGCAGACTATTTTTCCAGCTATGGTTTCCTTCCAAAGGACAATATTGTTTTGCTCATGGTTTAACTAATATCACAGAATTCCATGGCCTCCCTGGGCAGCTGTGCCAGTGCTCTTCCACCCTTAATGTAAAGAATTTCTTCCTCATGTCATTCAATATCAAATGCCACAAAAGGATTCTCCCCTTCCATCTAGTTCCATGCTAACCAACACAAAGTTTAAATAGGGAAGAGTTGTAAAAGTTGGTACCAACAATACCAGACTTTGAAGTAACCTAGAAAAAACTTCTGAAGCAGGGTTTTTATTTCTTCAAGTAATGTTGTTCTGAAATTAATTTAGCAAGATGATCAATCAAAAAAGCTGTTAATTAAGTTATTCTGCCTATATGAATCAGGTGTTGTGATCCACCTACAACATTAAGAGAACACACTTCCTAAAATTTACTTCTCTGAAAGCAAAAGTAGATCTTCACTCTTCTGGTGGTTTAAAGGGGCAAGGTGAGTGGGGATAAACGAGGGTGAAGGATAAGAAGTATTTCTGTAAGTAGGAAAGCTAATCAGAGTAATTTCCAATGGATTTGTGTCCTAACAGGAGCCAACTCCGGAATCTAAAGCACAAACTATTTCAGGAAATACAAGGGCTTCCACGGCCAAGAAGCAAACGAGACTGTTCCCCTGCCTAGAAATTCTGTTGTGGTAAAAACAGGGAAGCACCTGCTCCAAGCACAGGGCCTCCCTCACAGCATGGAATCCTGACAGGATCTCCCCAAAACAGCCCTCTCTTCTTTTGGTTTAGCTCTCCTGCCAAGTTCAGCTGAAATTAAACCAGACTACAAGAGAAGAGGAAATACACGTGTAAGCACAAGCAAATTTCCCTTGGAACACAAGGTACAATTGTAAAAGTGATATGAAAATTTTCTGTTAGCTAGAATTAGCATAAATCACATATGTATTTCTATTTTATAATTAAATTATGTTGTGTGTGCTACAAGTTCTCAAAGGAATCTTAAACTTCACATTTCTGTAAATGTGTATGTATGCTTAAACATAAGGATCCCTGATAATATGCACATATAGAAGCCAAAATGAGTTCTACTATTTCCCCTTTTGGCTATTCAGCTTTATTCAACCTCTGAAAAAATATAAGCCTGAAAACACTGAGTTACCCAGTAATCTCATGCAAGAAAACGTTTTCATTTAAAGAAAAAAAAAAAACAAAACAAAACCACAACCACAGAAAGAACCCTTTTAAAGAAAGGAATTCAGATTGAATAAATGTGCCCAACACTACTCCCTGGTTTACTTCCTTAATAATTGGTAGCATCCTATGTTAAAAGACAAAAAATCATTTTACTTCTGCAGAAAAAAATGCATCATTTATGACAAGACTTTATTGTAACTTCTGGTGAGGATACATAGTTTTATATTTCAATTGACAGCGCTTTCATCTAGTGCTCCTTTCACAATTTTCATGCTATTTTAAGATACAAAAGACCTACAAAAACTGCTAATATCATGGGTATATGTGATTTTTCCAGTATGTTAGATTCCTGTTTCCCCTAGAGCAAGTAGCTCTTCATCAATGCAAAAGGTATTGCCCAGCCCCACAGCAAAAGGACACCAGGCATGTGAAACCCTAAAAAACTTTGTCATGCTCTCAAACTAGGAACAGCACACAAAAATCACAATTCATCTTTGTGAATCTAGAGTGGCAGGAAAGGAGAAATGGCACACTATACCCCACAGTCACAATGGCACAACAAGCTCTCAGGAAAAAAAATGCATCACCCAGGAGACAGATTAAAAAGAATCTATAAAATGTGATGTAAAAAAGAGTAAAATTGGAGCAGTAGAAGGGAAGATGAAAGCAATACATTCACATAACCTTAATTACTGAGTTTGGGGCTTGCCTCACCCTCCCCCCATCTGCATTTGCTTAATCTTATGGAATCCAAACTACCACTTCCCTTAAACATTCTTTTAAGCACAGTCCTAAAGGTGGCACTCCAATTAATCTTCGTTATTAAGAATATGACATGTGCAATACAAATTGCTAAAGCTGCCCCATTTTGCACCAGAGGACTGGAGTACAGACTGGGACCTGGGGGTTCATTATCAGAGGCTAGAGCCATTCTCCTTCACTTTCTTAATCTGGAAAACATACAAACGTTTGCATGCAAAGGAAAAGCCCTTTGTGGGGAATGCTGAAAGCAAAATAACCACCCCACCCCCAATCACTTACACAGCTGGCATTTACCTTGTTCCTGAGAGACTTGAGAGATGCTTAAGTCTCATCAAAGAAGAGATTAAAAGATGTTTCTCCCATCTCAGGGAAGTGCCCTACATGTTTCACTGACTACTGTCTAATGGGGTAGTGGTGTTACAAACATCTCTTGTCCTTTATGAACAGTGAAAAAGGTAAGATTTTCATTTATCCTTATTAAAATAGTAGAATCCAAGTATAAATAGTTTTATTCAAATGAGAAGCACTTCTAATCCTTTAAATTCATCTCAATAGACACTTCACACTTCTCATCCATCCCTCAACTTCAGTCCAAAAAATACTCTCCTTTAAAAAAAAAAAAATCAATCAATTCCCATGCTTTATCTATACTAGCAAGTAACTTAAGACAGTGTGAGGAGATCTTGCACTCTAAGCAGTGAAGCAGCTGCTGCTGATCACCAAGTGCTCCCAGAACAGGATTACAGGGCTTTACTTGGGACTAGCACTGATCCAGTACTGTGGGCTAACTGCCCCTTATCAGCTTTAGGAGCACTCCTGGACAGCATCTTCCTGTTGAATTTAATTTGAAAAAGCCTGGTTTGTGAAGTCTGAAATTGCTTCGTGACACAAACCAAAAGGTACTAACTGGAGCAGGGACCCGTTTCAAAATTAGCCTAGTGATCTTAGGTCACATCTACACACTCACACACTTAAGTCCCTGTTGTGATAGAATTTTTTATTTTTTTTAATGAAGGTCTCCCCAGGAAAATGTGCAGAGAATCTCCACCTGCATTAGTACAAGAAATCAAACAAGCTCACAGCTTTCAGCTGTGCTGAGAAGTACAAAGGAGAGGCTCAGTCCCAGCTGGTCCAAAGGCAGGTGCAACACAGCCCCTAACACACTCCACCTGGCTCTCCATCACAGCTCCCAACACACTCCACCTGGCTCTCCACTGCATGAGCCATGTCTCACCTTCTAAAGCATAAAATCAGTCCAAGATGAACTTGCAAAAAGATATTATGTCACGAGCTCAAACTTCTTTGGAGGTATACTGCTGTCAGTCTTTGCATCATAAACATCAGCTTCCACATGCAGGCCTCTGCTTTTAAGATCTCTACAGAAAGTCACTAACCAATCTAAGCTTGATTTGAGAAAAAACCTTTCCTTTTTCTTTTGTTTTGCTAGAAGGCTAAAACAATAAGCTTACACATTCAGCTTAAGATTAGAACTATGAATATACTCAGTCTTAAAAGTATTAAGACTATTACGGATAAACCTTAAAAAAATTTTGCAAGAGCTCCTCTGCCAACGTAGATGTATGGCTGACTCATTAGGTGTAAGAAGAAAATCTGGTGAAGTTACTTTAAAAATAATATTTGACTTTGAATTTTAATAGAAAATTCTTAATTTTAAAATTACTTGGCACAGCATACAGGAAAAACAAAATACTTGTTTATTCAAGCATGTTATGCCTCAACTTCTGGACAAGACACAGCTTCTGGGAGCTCAAACATCTTGTGCTGAAGTATATCCAAAAATCCATTGTTAATATACTGCCCTAGCTGGGCTGTGGAATGCCTGCCTGCCACCTGATGCTTACCCCTGAAATTTTGCACAAATCCACGATGGAAGATGTTAAGTCATGGAAATCAAGAGTGAAGAAGTGAAGAGAGAAAGCAGGAATCTCTAACACACCTTATAACGTTTGAACAATTGCAGCCTCCCCGCACCCTTACTTGAGGCAGTAAGAAGAAACTCCTGGCTCAGACTGGATTTCAGCTAGCTGAGTTTGTTTCTCCTTATTTTAGGGCTAGAGGAGATACCTCAGTTCCTGCTCTGGGTGTCAAATGGAAATGGGTTTTTTATTAGGAGCTGAAGGCTTGGCTAGAGTTCCCAAGGGCAGTCTGCAGACCATTCACCATTAATTTAATTATTCTCCCTTCCCAGAGCAACTTACGGTTAGATTTCAATGGCAGTAAACTCATCTAATAGAAAAAAAAATACTTCCTAGCAGGCAGCTACAGTAACCACCCCTAACAATTGCACACATCACCCCTTCTACCCTTCAGGAAAGATGTGATTTTGGGAGGTAAAGCAACCCATTCTACTGCACCAGAGACAGGTAACAGCAGTATAAACTCTCATTATTAGTGACACTGCAGATAAGAGCTTTCAGAGATGACAGTGAGGAAAGTTTATGGTTAATAAATCAATACTGCATATGAATAGTATGAAATAAAGTAATCAATGGATTACAATTATGTACATACCCTATCAAGACATGAATCAGTCATTCAAAGTGGGAGCTAAAATCAAAATCTCTCTCTAGAGGAGCTACAGGGATCAGCAGTAATCCTTCACAGCTGGAGATGTGCGCCCTACAGCTCTTCACAGAGCTCAAAGAATACAATCTAAGAGTTCATTTACACACTGGTAGTTTAGGAACACTGAGCTGCCTTTCAGCTGATAGATATCTCACAGTTTTTGCAGCCTCTGAAATAAATCCTTGTAATTCAAAGTGTGCCATTAGCATTCACAAAAGGTGAAACAGTCCCCCCAAACAAAAGCAAACTATACCCCTGAACAGTTAATCAGAAGCCTCTGCAATAAGTTAATGAAAAGAAACTTCTGTTTACTAACAGCTAGCAATTAAAGCCCCAGAGCATACACCTTGTTTCATTTCCCTTGTAATTTGTATGAACAATGTCTCTAGAAGAGGCAGAATAAAAATGAAGTGTCTGTTAAAAAGTGAGAGAGCTGTACCTAATTACAAACCACAATAAGATTCAGCTGATACCTTAAAAATATTTGGTCTTAGTTTCCTAATACTAGAGCTTAGCCAAGTTGCATAGCCAAGCTTTTCCAACCATCCTCCTGACTATATATCCTCTTGTTTTTCCAAAGAGGATGTTGTTACAGAAAGAGAACCATGAATATCAATGTATTGTTTTGCAATTTGTGTTTCTTACATCCATAGCACCATTAAAAGTTAGATTTCACTCCTTGCCTTTTACACCCACTTTTCACAGGTGCAAAGTGTTTCATAAAATGAGCAGGAGAGAAAGAACCCATAGAGCACAGGGTGTAATATCTGCCACCCAGCATAAAAACAGATTAAAAAATCCAAGGTAATTTCTAGTATACATCCTTCAAAATCTGTCCCATGCACTACAATTCTGTAAAACACACAAAAATCTTGGATCTCATTGTAGTTTAATAACAATTAAGAGCCAACGCAAAAGCCAAGCTGCATTAAATCAATCAGTATGAAAATCTAATGAATTTTACTTTAAAATATTACATGTAATTATTGGACATGCAGTAGAATTGCCTTTTTGCAGGCACAAGTTACCTGTCCATGGTCTCTAGACAGACACCCAACACACCTAAATATCAGATAAGTAATCCCCTGCCAAAAGGGGCTAGGTCTGAAACATGGATAAATTTTTGCCAGTCTTCTAACTTAGGCTTAACTGTTTCCAGCCCAGAGACTTTCTGCACATCTATCTTCTCCCTCTGAGACAGTCCTGGAAAGGATTTATGCCTTACTTAGCTTGCAAACACCAACCAAATCTCCTAACATATGCAAAAAATGTATGCTCACAATAAGCAAAAGCAACCCAAAATAAAGCAAATAAGTAACCCTTATTTGTTACCTACAGAGATGAGCTATACCACCCGCTCCAAAAATGCAGCAATCTGACCTGAGAGCTGTTGTTTGAAGGAAGAAAGGCAGGCAGGTAGTAGGCAGACAACTGCATCAGTGGAGCTCCCTCACTGTTCTGCTGCAGCAAGGCCACCTCCACCCCAAGTAGTGCCAATTCCTGTTCCCAGGTGTTGCCAATTCCTGTTCCCAGGTGTTGCCAATTCCTGTTCCCAGGCTCCCTCCCAGCCACCTCTCGTTGCTGCTTGATGAGCCCACACCTGCTCTGGTGGAGTTCCCTGCCAACCCCTCCCTTCCAGGCCTCTATCTATGGCAGGGGTAAAGCTGCCAGAAATCCTGGAACAAAACACTGCTGGATTCAAGGTATTGGCAAAAAGAATTTAACCCTGGGCTTGACCCGGCTGCTGTTGCAGTCAGTGGTAACTCTCCCAGCTGATTTCAGTGCAACAAGGTCAGGTTTTCCTTCTGGGGAGCTGCAATACTCCACAGTGTTCACAAAGGAGAGTGGAAGCAGAAAATAGGCAGGTTTCTACCCTACAGTGATGGGAGCAATCAGTCTTTACACCACCAGACAGACAGTTCAACCAGAAGAACTGCTGTCAATGCAAAAACCTCTCCTCAACAGAAGAAAAAAGATCTTTCTTCAGCCCAAAGAGCTGAGTATCCATATCTGTAAGAGAGGAAGAACTGCAGAAGTTTTGTTACTCACCTTGCTAAAGCTTGATCAAAGCTATTTTTTCCTTCAAGAATTCATATTCTTCTTAGTTGCTCAATCAAAATAATGTACAGAAACACATGTACAGTAACCATTTGTTTGCTTTATAGCATTCCTATAAATTTTCTGTAAAATATTTCTGGTGGTTTTCCTAAATATCTTTTCTTCCTCAATACAAGGTTCTAAAGATTTAAGATAATGGAACTTTCACAAAGGGATGGAAACTCAACCCATAAGTATCTGCACAAGATGAAAGTCTTGATAAATCGATGATGTCAAACAAACACAGGCAATTTTTGCCCTCCACATCTGAAAGCTCAGATTCTCAAGTTTGTCTGATTCAATAAACATGATCCATTAGATGATGGAGAAAATGAATCCTGCTACATCAAGTAATATAAAAAATTCATTTGAGATGCTGGATTTCATCTCAAAAATATGGCCCTTTTCCAGGAGGAAGTAGTAAAAAGTAACACTATTTGCTTTAGCACAATAGACACTTCATCTGGGTATGCTGTTTGTGATATGTAGGCAGATCTTATTCTAACTCTATAAATGCAAACCTTTAGTGTTCTGTCTTCTTATCTGCATGAACTAACATACCCATAAGCATACATAATTTAGTAATTGTGTCAAGAGATTCTGAAAATAATAAGAAAAAATAATAAATGTTTTATTCAATAAATAATAAATATATGGGTAAATGTTCACTTCACGCAGAGTGAACTTGAGAAAGAAAGGATGCAGGGGCATCCTTTGTCCAGGGAGACATTCGAAGTTCCAGGTATGAAGGAACAGTTCTTCACTGTTTAGATATGTAAGTAAAGTCACAGTTTTCTGGCTCAAGAAGTCGTGCATCTTTGAACCAGACAACACTACTAAAGCCCTCAGGAGTAATATAAGCACTGCTCTCCCCATTTCATAGAAGGAAAAAATGTACTCAGAAAAAAAATTTTATAAAATTTAAAAATAGACATGCTTCGAAGAGGCCTAACTCCAGAAACTGGCCTGAAGGAGTGCCAAGGGGGGTAGAGTGAGGAAAGGTTGATCAGGGCAATGAAGAATGAAACCTGGTTCCCAGCTGTGACCTCCCTGTCAGGGCCTGACAATTCCTTTAGAAACTTCTGTTGGGGGTTCCTTATCTGTAGGAAAATTATCCACTCTCTGAAGGTACAAGAAGGCAATTCATTTACATTTGTAAAATGTGCTGGGACATTTATATTGCAGTGCCACAAAATAAGAAGCTTTATAAGAAACTTTGATGCAGGCATGACAATTATGCTGTTTTATTAGTACTACACAACATTTATCCAAAGTAGGGTATAAATCCCACATGGTATAATTTAGAAACTCTCTCTGATCCTAAAAGCTCACAGTCTAAAACCTTGATCCAACACACATTTAGAACACGCATTCTAGAGCCTGCACCAACATCCACAAAAAGAGAATGAAAATATCTCATTTTCCTCCTTTCACTGAGCTTTCTCTTTTCTTCACCTGAACTTCAGCAGAACCAATATCTTGTAAAATCAGAGCCAGTTCTCATAACCACTAACTGCATTGCTTAGACAGCAATAACATCTTAACATAAATCATTCTAATTGTTCACCATAATAAATACTTAAAATGAATGCTTCATAGACACTGTTACTTTTTAAGAACAACTTATGTAAATCATATACAACGGCAAAGAAAAATATATTTAAGACTTGAAACTGTACTGCTTGCATATCAGGCATCTGGACCCTAGCAACTGGATTACTGCCTACTCTGTCTGATATTCATCACTATCTGTGCTCCACAGAGATCCAAGACAGCGAATACTTTCCTAGATTTGAGGTGAAAGATGAGGGAGGGAGGTAGAAAGAAGAAGAAAAATATACTTGAAACTTTATCACTGGATCAAATACCCTTTACCCCTCCCAGGCTGTTCCCTTCTATACCTGAATAACCTCTTCCTCCTTTCCCAAGGAGTGCACACAGGAACACACCTCAGCTCATCATCATCTCCAGGTGACATGGAGAGTGCCCATCATTATCCATCTGAAACACTCTATACAAGTAGTTTATTTAACCCACCTGGTATGAAACATCCTTACTAGGAAAGTTTGTATTTCAGAGACTGTCTTCTAATAAGCAGAAAAAACTTAAGTGATTCAAATTTGCTTTGGCACTCACTACATTGACAGTGTAGTGCACTTAGGGGTCTGAGGACTAAGAATGCAAGATTAAACACAAACCATAAGAGCTTTGTTACCATGAATGCCATCAAAACCTCTATATTTGCAGACTGTTTTAACATGCACCCTCCTTTCTAGCTGCAAATAGCAAAGTCCTGATGTGGTTGCCAAGAAACCAGTACTTGCAATTCACAGAGTTCACATTTGAGAGATATTTGCACTCACAAACATTTACAAAAGCAAAACTGAAGCAAACCAGAAAATGTGGTATGAATTCCTGTGGTATGAATTCCTCTTATGATTTCTCAGTATCACCCTAAAACAAAGCACACATCCCAAACCTCCCATCCTCAGATGATTATGCTCTCAAAGAAATGGACTTTGTTCCAACTGCTTCCCTGAAATATGGAATTGCCTCCCCAAGTACCCTGCCACACCCAGCCTTGATGTGTTTCACTGACATCTCCTCATGAATTATAGCATGGCCACTGGGGTGCTCACCAACATCAAGCTCTTCTGACTCACTGTCCCACTTTGTGGACTACTGCACCAGTTCACTGATTAAATCCAGAATTAATCATGATTATTGTGCTGTAAAGCACCTTGGGAGACATGACATGAAAAGTACTAAAAAATGCAGTTGAATTTGATTACGCTGTATCTTCTCAAACCCATTTATCTGTTAAAGACTGTCTTTTATTACATTCACTGTTACATTTCATACGAACTCCAGTCTCAATCCAATATTCCTGTGCCATTTTTAATTATTAATATTGCTGTTTGCAACCAGAGATTTGACAAGGTTGGGCCCTGTTTGTGCTAGGCCCTGTACAGACATAAAACAAATGGCATTTCCCAGTAAAGATAATTCACAAGGTGTAACAGCCAATAAAATACAAGAAAGACAAGATAAAACAACTGTTTGAGACAAACAAACCAAAAACTGGAAGGAAACCCACAGGTAAATTACAAACTATCCCTGTAAATATTTTAAACAAAATTGGTCACTGCTCTTTAAATTTCCCCAAATGTATGTATTCACCAACTTCAGTCAAGCAATGCTAGTTTATTTTACATATTCATTCATTCATTCTGGGGGATTAAGAATAAATAAAATATGTAGTCAGAAAAGTTACAGGTAGTTCTGAAAATCCAAATCTAAAGATTTAAGGTTTCTGCAATTCACCAGGACACTGCTATGTTTAGAGTAGTGAAATGAGTAGAATCTCATTGCAACAGAAAACAGCCCATACCCTGTGATAGTTTTCTGTTGTTGTGATTCCATAGACAAATACTTCACAAAAGGACATCCTAAGATGCTCCTTGACAGTTCAACTGTTCTGGAGGTACTCTGTAGTTTATTAGGTGATCCTTTGCTGAACTTACTCACTCAAACACATGTGCTTCATCACTTCACCTTTCTTTTAATATGTTGTTTTTCAATTTTTCATTTCTTTTCAATTTTGTCCAGTAGTGGTCCCATTGTAGAGGTATGAAAATGAAGAAAGCAGTTACTGAGCCAAAAAGGTAAATGTCTGTGAAGCACAAATGGCAAAACAGCAAAAATCTTTCAGGAATGAACAGCAATTCAGAAAGGCTACCAGGCTTCAGAAAGGATGTGACATGCCAAAGTTTTCCTAAGGTGCTTTTTAACACGGTCTCGAAAGGATGAGATCAGATGACCTTCTCCCCTACAAACAAAAACCTTTTCCAAGAGGAGTAGGTATCAATAAAGACTGCTGGATATCCAACATTAGATGATGAAACTTCTTTTCCAACACTCATTTGCAAAGAAACGAAGACCAAGACTTGGTAATCTAGCCACAGATTTAGAAACATATTCAAGTATAAATTTCCATTTTCCCTTTAGGAAATGTTACTTTGTTCAGTACAGAAGAAAAAAAGAACTAGGAAAAAGTCAGGCTCATAGCACAGCTTTGGCCTACTTCAGTTGCACTGACTCTACCAGTTCTTATATCCTGAATCCATGCATATCATCCAATTCTTATTTAATAAAAACCCTATTTTTAATGACAAAACAGTCCTTCTTCCATTTAAATTTTTTTGTCACCAACAGCACTTTTCGTCTACCAAAAAATCTAACTATAACTATATTATTTTTAAGTTGATAGTGTCACTTA
>VZTN01023397.1:178305-210370 GCA_013400515.1 Erpornis zantholeuca
AAAAAAAGAAAAAAAAAGCAGAATGGTAAGTGGTAATTTTAAAAGAATAAAATCCCATTTTTTCTTATCTGATTAGTCCTGTCCATCTTCACGTATTAAGGTTGTATACTGACAGCATTATCCTATTTGTAATCTTAAAACATACAAGGCTTTAAGACCAGCCTCTCTAGATATCAGTGACAGGCAAGATTCTATCCTGACAGAAGGATTACTGTCTTCCTGTTTCAGAAAGCAAGTGAGGGGGAATCATGACATAATTAACACTGTCTGTCTCTAGAAGCCACTGTGACTCCCCCCCTGTGACTTTTAATTTCTGTTGTTATTAAAGCTTTCATCTAAAACATATCAGCAGAAACAGCAGAATAGAAATATAAAGTGCAACTGGAAGAGGCTGATGCTGATGATGACTGATGACTTGGATTCATCACTTTTTAGTCACTAGACAAAGAAAGGAGGAGGAATGGGGGTAAATTGTACTGTAGTAATTAGAGGTCCAGGTTTATTTGTAAAGGCTGGTTTTATGCAGTCTAGAAGAGCACTCTGTACCACAAATCAAGAAAATATGCACACATGCAAAACAAGCAAGACATTTTTCCATAACTTTTTATATAAATATATGAAGTACAGAAATAAAGCAAGGAGAGATAATTGCATTACTGATTTAACTACTCAGCAGCTATGCCAAGAATGAAGTCAGTTTATTAGGTATCTTCTCACACTGGAGTAGCATCCAAATTTCCTTTATATCATAGATTGTATTCTTTTAAATGATCAAGGTCACTCTTTAAACAGACTTTTTCTCGCTCTAGCTGTGCCTGTATCAGACTTTAAAGAATATAAAAAGAAATGTGATTTTATTCAGGAGTTCCTCAAATACTGTCTAATTTGTCACTGTTCACTATAAAGCAGACACTTGTCACAGTGAATCAGCAATTGGCCACTTGCTGGCTAAAGAAAGCTGAGTCACTGCTTCTGATCTAAGAGCAGTGTCCTACATCACATTCAGAATACACATCAGTGTGTTGTTTACCAACCTAAAAGGAAAATAAGTTATTGCTGTGAGTCACGGAGGGAAGGGAAAAAACACAGAAATGAAGATGAATGTCTGGAGCCCAGAACAACCGGAAACGATAAACAAAACCCTGACACACAGAGAAGGCAAGAATTGAGTGCCACGAAAAGACAAATAATGCTATAGATTCAGATGTCTTTCTCTGATAACAACCACAAAGATTAGTGTTTGCTGCCAGCTAAATCACAAAGAAAAATCTTCTACTGTCCTGTACTCCAGCCTGGATTATTAGATTGTATTGAACTGTATAATTAGGCTACCGCCAAATTAAGTACAGCAAAAGTTCAACTGCACTTCATACAAATATAAATATGCTAAATTAAAGGCTTTGCTCACTGGAAATCAATAGTGATATAATCACGCATCACTTTAACATTGAAGATGACATGTTTCCTTTCCATTAAAAAACTGCAGATTTGCCATGATTAAAGAATCAAATGAAAAAATATGAACATTTCAGAGCCAGGGAAGAAGGGAGCAGCTCAGCTCTGGTGCTAGCAGACAGAAACTCATCACCAAGAAAATGAACTGAGGAAGGAGGGTGTTTCCAGCATACCAACTATAAAATATAATCAGGAAGAGGATTAAAAGCATGCTTGTTCTGAATGATTCATGAAACATAATTTCTGCTCTTGCCTGGGTAATTAGGAAGCTTTCAACTCCAGTTCAGAGATCTGGTTTGGGGCATTTTTTATCCTCAAAACTATTCAGCTAGAAGACTTTTTTCTTCCTTTCAAACATTGACATCAAGGCAAGAGATGTAGAAATGCAAAATATGCTTTTATCAGTTAATAAGAGTCCATGATTTTAAGTTCCTCAATACCAGTCAAGGCACAAGAAAAACCCAGATTACTTCAGGGTGAGTTTCTGAGGAAGCATCCTCAACTACAGCTCCATGGAACTCTTGGCTGGGAACGAAACACATGAAAAAGGCAAACAGTGTCATTTTAAAGAATAGCTGTAGGGCACAGTATATCACATTCACCCACAAGCCTTTTTTTTTGGTCTGACTTCAGTTGTTAGCAAAATATAAAAAAGCAAACAAAGCATGATCAAAACTTTCCTGCTGACTCTGCTTAATTATTCAACTGCTTGGAAATTCATGACAACTCTCAGCACAGAAGTCTGATCTGAGTGCCTATGCTGGCAGACTTTACAAACATTAGGCTTATGAGACAGATCTGTTATTTTTGTGCTCTGTGATGGGCTAATTTATTAGATTCATTTGCATCTTGCATTATGTGTTAATGAATGTCTTGCATAGGATAATGCACAAAAATTCTAATAAAAGATGAGGAGCTTTCAGAGGTAACATTGTCACTGGAACTCAGAAAAACAGAAAGCTGATAACAAAATGAGTGCCACAGATCTGTTGATGAAGCATGAAAAAGCTTCCTGAATGAACTAACTCAATCTCTTGGGAGAGCAAGAAAATACTTCTTCATACAACATCAGAAGGTCTGTCTTATTTTTAACTCTTGTCCAAGTTCATTAATTTATTAAGTTTTTGTTGCTAGAGATTGTGTAAGCCTTTTTTCATAAGGTATCCACTAGTAGCTCCTTTCTGAATTCAGACTATTATTTTTTAATTCTGTAACTCTGGCTTTAAGAAGTTCCCTCATTCATTGGTATCACAATAAGTATTTGTATTGCTAAATAGCTCTAAAACATAATCAAACTTTCCCCAAAGTTTTTGGTTTTATGTTTTTAAAACATGCACTGCTTTATTTTGCATAGACGGCTGAGCAACAGTCACACAGCTTAACCCTTTTACATGGTCTGGATTAAAAAATGACAGAAACATGAAATATCCTATATTCTCATCAATCACTTCAGCCATACAGTCACAGACCATTTTTCCATCACTTTTATGGGGTTTTAGACTCCAGAAAGATTATCCATAACAATGCGTAAGGGGAAGAAAATTTGTCCATTCCCTAATCCTTTAAAATAATTGTTTACTCTGCTCTAAAACAAGGTGGCCTGCAAATTCCATTTCCTGGAGCCTTTAGGTAAGGAGAGAAGGGTTCAAAATAAGTTCCAATTTTAAGTTATTCAAGTCAGAGAGCCATTAAATGTCACAGAACATTAATTCCTGGCTCCAGAGTATCCCTTTTTTAACACTTTGCTCCTTGGAATTTGTGGAACTGTTTGTGTGTATGTGTTTCTGTGCACACACAGAGCCTCCTGGCCAACCCACGTTCAGCTGGGTTACATGAAGGTTTCTAATTATACTCTCTCAAAACTTTCATGGTTTCTGTAATGGTGGCAGAAGAAACAGATAATCTTAAGCAACAAAGTATAACGATCAAGATATAATGGAAGGTAGAAAACTCATCCATGCATTTATTTGACAATAGTATTCTTGACCTGAGCAAAATCACATCAGCGACAGGCATAATGCACACTTCTCTAGAAGTCAGTAAATGAGATTATTTTTAAAGTAATAATAATAACAACAAACTTATTTTTCTGTTTCGAAACAAGAAAAAAGAGAAACATCAAGCTTTCATCCTTTCCTGCTCTCTCCCAGCACTGCATTTCTAGATGTGACAGCGCTTAGCCACTGTACAATATCCATTCCCTATTTAATAGCAATAAAGCAGTCGGAGCTGTTTCAAAGCTGCAAAGCCTAAATGGTCTAAAGGTACTTAGAGGTGTATTTTTATGACTGTCTTCCCCCTGGCTCTGGGCATTGAACAGACATGAATTGTGGTGCTGCCCAGGGCAAGGAAACATTGCTTTCAGTTTACAGCAGGAGAACTGCAGGGCACATAGAAGTAAGTATCCTGACCAATGTTAACTCATCCAGGGATCTGTGGCAGAACTGGGAGATTCTGGTTGAACTATGAAGTTCATAAACTTAATAAATTAAGGAGACAATGATACCTTAAGTTTTAACTTTTATATTTTTCAAACCCTGCACTGCCCAGTGTAACTCTGCAGTTCCCTGGAGCTCGTTCAGTGCTGTTCTCTCATGCTCACACACACACAACAAAGCCTCTCCAGCTCTCCAAGGACACCCAGACCCTCCTAGGCCCAACAACTGCAAACCACAATCTTGGGGACAGGGGGGCAAGCTTGGGCAAATTCCATCCTTGCCTGGCTTCTGCTTGGGGAATTGATGCTGATATCAAAGTGGGAGGAACTCGTGAGCTGTCACTGTCCATGTTGGGATGCACTGAAGCAGGAGCCTCTGGAGCCCAGAGTGTACCTCTGAAGGTCTTTCCAATCAATCCCTCCTTTATTCCTTTATTGCTGTCCCTGTTTCTAGGTAGCCATTTAAGGCATCAACAATGCAAAAACATGTTTTCTGACTCCACAAAATGTGGTAGGTTTATACACATGGGGATGTTGATACAACACACTGCAGTGCAGTGGGTAGACCCTAAAACTACCCTCGCATTAGTTAGACTGGGAATATGAAACCAGCTTCCCATAAAGCTCAGTACTCTTGGATAGAACCTACAGAGATGAGAAGGCAGAGCAGTCTGGACTGCACTGAAATTCATTCTGCCATAGGAATTGCTCTCAGAGCCTAAGAAAATTTGTTTAACCAGGTTCTACTGCAATCTCAAATAAATTTGAGGGTTATCTTTCCAGCCTGGGACACGGGAAACCAAGTTCTGCTCTGTATTACACATCTTCCTGCACCTCAGGAAAGCCTCAACCTATCCTGGGTTTCAGTTCCCCAGCTTTAAATAAGGATACTTTTTTGCTAAGGATAGGATTTTTCTGCCTCAGAGGCAATTGAAATATATCATAAAAATTCAGGGAGCATTGTGGGTATCACAGAGAAATACTACTTTGCTTTTCCACTAATTTCTCCAACTCATTATTCTCGGTGAAAGACAACTTACCCCGGAAAATTAAATCTTTAAATTTACTGATATTATTCTTTTGCATTTGAAATGTAAATATATTCAATTAAACTTATGTTGGATATCTCTTTGCGAATAATCTCTCATTTATTTTTCATATAAACAAACTTGAAGTTCTTTTTCCCCTCTAGTTACTTATTTGCTGGATACATTGGCACATGATAATACTTCCTAGTTACAAAGGTTAGCTGCGCTGACAAAATACTGTGCAAAACAAATCCCAAAAAGCAAACCAAAATAAACTATAGTATGTTTTATAGAAAAAAAACAAAGGTAGAACAACTGTTCTATAATAAGTACAACAATTCTAATTTGTAGTTGCACTGAAGTGATACCCTTGATAAATTACTAGAGATCCCTCAGCCTGTGACCTTCCTGAAGTAAGGTCTCGACATTCACTTGCCCTCTCTGATGTGACAGAGCACTGATTAGCTCTTTTTGCTTCCTATGAACTACAGGGCAATGTGCCACCTTTCTTTTCCAAAAACTTCCTTTGAATGACTCTCTGGAGACTCATTTCTCTCCCCCAATACTAACAGGAATGTCTACACTATTTCTTTCTGCTCAAAAAATTATAACCTCCACTCAGGTGCCTCTTCCACTGTGTCACTGCATTCATTATGCAGCACATCTCTGAACTCTTAAGACAACGGGACACTGATCCAGACAACTTCTGGAAAACAGACTGTCTCCTCTAGCTCTTATAATAAAGCCATCAAAGAGGACAAAGAGAGAGATATTGGAAAACAAATCCTGAAAGGCGCCTCTGTTATCACAGCCAGTGAAATATATAGAGGGCACAATTAATAAATCAATCAATAAATGAACAAGTAAATAAAGAATAAGTCAGAAACTCAATATGGCAGACAAGAACCAAAGAATGTCCTTTTCAAATCAGTACCCCTTGCACTTTACTTCTAGTGGGATAAAAGCTTCAATATTTATAAATATTTATAAAGCCTTTATGGTACATCCTTAGAAACGCTCTTCATTTAAGCATTTAACGATAAGAAAAGCACAAGCAGGAAGAATTTGATTCTGGTATATTTAAATGAATCCACGATTAATGACTGTATAAAAACTGCAAGGAGTGAACATTCTGTCATTTTTCATTATTTAATTTCTTATATTCTTTCATTTCTTATTATTGCATTGAAGTATTTCCCTTTTAGCAGCAAATCCTTACACATTTGCACAATAAATACAGGATTATCTTCACCTACAGGAAACTAGGAGATCATCTTTGTGCTGCATACTCCATAAATGACTTCTTATTGTTAGTACAGTCTTTGTTCCGACTGAGGCATGGAGAAAACTACAGCAATTACTGTCCCTTCTGAGTTATTTTTCCTAGTTACGGTCAATTTTTGGAAAAATAAATGAAGTCACAGCCTAACCTGGTGGAAAGATCTTTGCAGCCAGAAGAGCTCTCTAACAGCTCTCATGCTTGTACTGGGGGAGCTTCAAACTCCTAGCTGGAACTATTTTTGAAGATGATGAGCACAGCAGCCAAATAACCTGATCAGGTTTGCCTGGCTGGGGCAGTCCACATGCATTAGTGACTGCCTCCTGTTGAGCCTACATAACATCTTGGGGGGGGATTCCTGATCTTTAGAGAAGACAAGTAGCATGGTAGGACCATTTGAACAATGGCCAGACAATATTAACTGAAACAATGAACATCTGCAATTTGAACTTCTCTGTTTTCATAGAGACAGATGTGTTATTTATTAACTGGGGCAAAACCAGACCATAGCAAAACCAAAATGCACTCCTGTCCTAAAATCCTTTGAGGAAAGAAAATAGAAAGATTGATTCAACTCTGTGATCAAACCTCTCCTCTGTCTGATCTATATTGAGAAATGAGCACCTCACCTGTTAAAACTCACATGGATTGTGAAATCTGCAGCCTTTAAAATACTCAGAATTTAATTTGACAAGGTCTTGAGCAACCTTATCTTCACTAGCCCTGCTCTGAGTAACAAAATTGACAACAGAATCTCCAGAAAGTCCTTCAAGACTGTCTTATGATTCTTTTTACACC
Source organism: Erpornis zantholeuca (assembly GCA_013400515.1). NCBI lineage: Eukaryota > Metazoa > Chordata > Aves > Passeriformes > Timaliidae > Erpornis > Erpornis zantholeuca. Next base: position 185,303 of record VZTN01023397.1, read on the forward strand.
TCTTAGAATTAACTCTTCACTCGGTTGTCTCATCTTAACCAAAGCATTTCAGCTTAAGTTACCACTTGAAAATGCAACCACAGGCCCTATTAGTCAAGGTTTCTTTTCTTACATCTCTATTTCCGTTTCTTTTAAAATAACAAAGTGACCGGGGCTGAAGTGTTTCAAATCACCACTACTCACTAATACCAAGAGAAAGCAATTTCTTAGGGCAAATTTAATGCACTTCTGAATCCTGTAATTTATTTTGATTCTGTGTTCTCTCTTCCTTTCCAGGCTCTCTGCCAAGGAAGTTAAAGAGGCTTTTTCTGGCCAGATTTCCAATATTCTTCACAGTTTTTTGTTCTGGGGTTTTTTTTGGGGGGTGGGAGGAGGGCTGAAGTCTACAGACATAGGTGGATTCATGGCACAGGGCCAAGCTGCAGTCATAGTGAGGATTAAGCCATGAGAAGGTGGTATTAAAGTAGAGAAAGTAGAGAAAATAAAAAGAGATTACTGTGGCAAAGTATACTTTGAGAACAAGGATGTAGACATCTTCTTCTAGGGCAGATACAGGAAACAATATTTCCTAGGAAAAAAATATTTGCTTCTTCAAGAGTGATCTTACAGAGAAAGATCTTTAAGAGTTCAGGAAGAGACCCAGAGAGTTTTACCCTCACAGCTGCAACTTGTACTAGACAAGATGCAAGGTATAGGGTCATTTTTAAAGAATGGGCAGAATAGCATCTCAGCCCAGAAACAGAGGCATTATGAATTAAAGTAACTTCTTTATCATCATCTTTAGAACAATGACCACTGCAGCCCAGTCCCTGGGGCACTCTTGAGAGCACGTGGACTCTGGAGCCAAGGCTGCCTGTCCCCAGAGGGTCCCCACCAGAGCACTGCAGGCTGAGCATCAGCAGCTGCCTGCCCACCCTGTAAGGTGCAAAGCAGGCACAGAAAGACACACAGACACAGCAAGGGCACCACTCAAACATCATTGTCCATGCCTAAAGTTGTCCCGGAGCACACATCACCTACAGCTGAGCAATGATCCATAAAGGGAGGGCAAGACTACAGCTACTCCTGGTGGCCTTTGCAGGTGTGTGAACTAGGGAGGTGTAAACCTCACTGCAAAAAGACAAATGCTTTCATTCTGAGCATCAAGACGACATCTGATATTCTGTGTTTACAACTGCATGTTTTTTGGTCTGTTTGCTGACCAGAGAAACTCTTCAGAGACAGTCACTGTGCATCACAGAAAGCATATTAACCTACAAAATTCAATTATGTGCCACTGGCCCACGGAAAATTTACAGGTGCTCCATTTAACTTCCACAGGATACCAGCTACAGAAACAGTGTGATCAGCAGTTTTAAAACTGAGTTCAAGTCTTCTTTCCTAATACTGGATTAAAGAAGGCAGTTTTTCAGTTTAAAAAAATATTTAAACAAAACAACAGAGAATTTCAACACTAATTATCTGACCTCACTTGTCACAGTATCAGATGCTGGACACTAAGCTCTTTGAAAACACTGATTCTCAGTAACATGCCTTAAAGGGAAAAGTGAGCTGTCACAAACCCTCGTCCTTGTGGACTGAAAGCAAGAGACCAAATTTACAATTAGAACATGTCTAAGAAGGTGGGCTGTCGCCTGCCTACATCTCCTGACCCAACCCAGGGTACTCCTATTATCACCTTGCTGCTGAAAACAGAAGAGATAAATGGGAAGGACAGATCTCTCAAGCTCACATTCAGCTCAGAATGCATTAAAAAGGAATGAAGGTGATGTATGTTACTTTTTCTAGAGATGGAGATTTCTGCTGATTCTAGGCCAGAGTGAGTGCAAATGCTCTTCGTAGAGTAAAATTTAAGCAGAAAATATTCCTGATGATATCTGCACTCCTTTGAAGTTGCCTGATCCATCCAAAGTAACTTGTTTTAATACTAATGCATTCTCTACATCCCATGTACTAATGAATATAAACAGAGGAAAAACTTGGTGCAGAAAGGAAAATACAACAGAAGGAAGAAGAGTCACACAGAATCACAGAATGACTAGGTTGGAAGAGAACTCTGAGATGACCAAGTCCAACCTATGCCCTAACACCTCAACCAGACTATGGCACAGAGTGCCATGTCCAGGCTTTTTATAAACACACCCAGGGATGGTGACTCCACCACCTCCCTGGGCAGACTGTTCCAGTACTTTATTATTCTTTCTGTGAAGAACTTTTTCCTGATATCCAACCTATCCTGGTATCCAACTTTGGCACAGCTTGGGACCGTGTCCTCTCTCTCTGTCAGTTGCTGCCTGGTGGAAGAGACCAACCCCACCTGACTACAACCTCCTTTCAGGGAGTTACAGAGAGTGATAAGGTCACCTCTGAGTCTCCTTTTCTCCAGGCTAAACAGCTTTAGCTCCCTCAATCACTCCTCATAGTGCTTGTGTTCCAAGTCCTTCACCAGCCTTGTTGCCCTCGTCGTTAGAATAAGGGAACTTAAGACTGCTGTCTAAATGATAAACAAATTCCATGATAAACTTTTTGGTTTTGCTCTATCTATCCTGAAAAGATGATATAACACCTTCCTTATTTTTTTGAGGCAGAGTAGAAGACAGTTAAAGGGCAGCTCAGTGACATCCCCTTTTCAAGGGCACAAGTAGTAACACAGTGCACTTTAGGACTCAAACATTTAAAAAATATTTAGAATAGTTAATTGCAAGTTGCTATTAAAAAAGAACAATCACTTTAAAAAGTGAACTCTCAGTATCATCCTGTATTAGTCAAACACTGTTCTTTCAGTCCTTGATATTGATTAGTATTTCACTTGAAAGAGGAGATAATGAAGTAGATTATTTTTTCTGCAGAGCACCTGACACAATCAGAAAAGCTGACGCAGAATATTTTCCTACTTTCTAATTTGTCTGCCCCACCTATTTTCTTTTCTTTGAAGGCCACGGGGGAGAACGAATGGGAATTAAATTAAGACATTCCAGAAAATAACTGAGAACAAGGTGCATTTAAATTCTACATAAGACACAGGAGGGATGAATAGCATAAAGCAAAATTCAGATGTCCTAACCTTTGCTAACTACGACAATACAGTGTTAAAGGTAGATAATGGTTTTCTAAGGCTTGCTAGTCAGTGTAAATGCTAATATAGTAAGACAGATGTTCCACCAAAATAGTATCTTTCTCACTTTAGAGGTATTTTTCTTCTGACTACATTTGCACACACAAAATCTCAGCCTGTTCACGTATCAAAGACGTCAGAATAAGCATATAAGCAACAGTGATTGTTAATTTATTCACAGAACAAAAAGCAGACAACAACAGCACTTCCTCAGCTGGAAAGCACCTGGGACTAGATGGCAAGGAGAGCCCTCGGTGAGCTGCAGGACCACACAGCCTTGAAGAGGCTCAGCCTATGAATCCTTCTTTTATGTTCCTATTTATGTAGTTGCTGTCCAGCCAAGTGCTATTACATGGCCATGCACTCCTGGCTTCCCAAAACACTTACGTATTTGGCCAGCTGCAGAGTAAAATAAGCAGCTTTGGCACCTGTAACAAGAGCCCACCATATTCCCAGCCCATTCCCCCTTGCAGCAGGGCAACAGGAGTGAGATGAGCACGGCAGGACCCTTGCAAGGGCACAGGTGCACTCAGAGAAACAAACAAAAGAACATCCTGGCGTGGAGAGCATAAACCAGGAATGTGGCATACAGAAAGTGCAAAGAATTAAAATGCACTGTAGACAGCAAAACAGTCAGGGGAACATTTCACTTCTTTGTATCTTTAAGCCTTCCTAATGAGCCAAACTCTGGGTTTTGTTGACCTCAGCCCTGCAGCAGAGGAGAAATTTGTTTGCTAGTGACTGTAGCTGCTTGACTGCAGAACAGAAATAAGACAGGACTCCTTGGGAAAGGGAGCAGAATCCCTGCTTCCCAGCATCCATTTAGGGGAACACAAACCAGAAATACAGAAACATATTTGCATTTATTTCTTGACCAGTTTACATGTCTTTTGATGAACTTTCAGAGCCACTGTAATCCCATGGTGGCTCTAGAACCCAGCATTGCTGATATGACTAAATTGCTAAATACTAATTAGCTGGTCACAGGCTTTGAGTCAGCCATGGTGAGAACAGCCCTCCCATCACAGGCCTTGCTTTGCTATATCACCACAAGTACCTGCTGTGTGCTCTCCATTTTTAAATTTGTTACCATTCGTGCAGTTCAAGGGATTACCCAGTGTTCTCCCACACCTGGGATGTTCGAGTTTCAAACAGAAAAGACAACCTTTCCTTAGAATTCCCTTGAGCACTTAAAAGCAGTCTCCTGGCACTATTACAAGGAAAGTCTTCTTTAAGTGTATTTTTAGGCTGCTAGATGTTCTAGAAGACACCTTTACTTGGTAGGTATTGTGCTTCTAAACACACTGTTTGATGTGTAGGGTGACATACCAGCTTTTGAAACCTGCATGTGATGCTTGTGTTTACCAGTATTTGAAGAAGCAATCCATGAGAACAAAAGCCTGCCCTGAAAGTAGCTGCTTTATAGTACTGGGAAATGACTGAGAAGAACATTTGCTTGTCAAGGTTTAGGATAAAACCAGTTCTCGAGCCTGAACGGATGTGTACAATGTTATTCCCATATTAGCATGGTGCTCAGCCCTGATGCTTTTCTTCCCACAGCAGTCTCATACAGAGTCCACTAAACCAGCAATGCTGCAAGGAGCTGGGCAGCTCCTTCCAGGTAAGGCTTGGAGGGCTTGGGAAAGACTGTGAGCATTCTTCTTTCCAGAGACCTCTCCAAGTCTCATCTGTGTTTCACACGATACAGAAAGGCTATGAGATAGAAGTAAAGAATATCCAATCTGAGCTGGGGTTTTGCCATGCATAATTCCTCTCCCCCAGCCTTCTCCTCACAACTCAGCTTTTCTCCTGGGCTGCTCTGACCCTCCTCTCTTTTGGGGAAGTTGAACTTTGGAAGATTTTTTTTAGGTTTGGGAATTTTTAAAGTGAACTTCGAAATTTGATATTGCTGAGAATTTATATAATCCCTTTTACCTGAACACTAAACAATTCACAGTAGGTAACAAGACACTGTGTTCTGAAGATGGATTCCTTCTTCTCCAGGTATAAAACTCAAGTATGGTTTTTTTTAGATTTTTACAAAATAGTTCTCAAAATCATGTGCTAAATCCCAAGGACTGGATAAAAACATAAATGGGTTTCTATTTACCTGACATTCCAAATAAATCTTAGCATACTGGAGCTGCTTAGCTATAAATAACCAAATCTAGCAAACCTTTTTTCTTTTGTTATTTTCAAACAATGCCCAATTGTCTTCCAAACTAAAGAAAATTATCATCTTTTTTTCAGTTCTGCTATCAATTCCTTCACTACCTTTGCCCACAGCACCCACTGCATATTCTGCAAGTATGTGAGGAACACATTACCAACCCTAGAACAGGCAGTGTTTGCTCCAGAGTTACAGTCAAATCACATCCCTTTCAGGACATTTTACTTGTCAATTATCTTGCAAAATTGCACTTGCATTTTTATTCCTTCTAAAAAGCATTCACATTGTGAAGTACTACATTAATTACACATCAGGCTCTGTTGAATTACTCATGTGGCTGGAACCACATTTGTGTTCTGTTATAATGTTTCAAAAGCATTCATGCTGTGTTAAGCTGTACTCTGAAAATGTGAAGTATCTGAGAAATGTGAAATAATTTTTAATAAAAAGCATTTTATTATAAATCTGACTGTATGTTCTAGATTAACTTTTGGGTATATTAGCAAGCATACAGGAAAAGCATGGAAATAAAAAGGAATGGAATTAAAATATTCCTTTTCTTTTTAAATTTATTCTGTAAGCTAAAAGAATATTTCACAGAACTCACACTTTACATTTTAAATGCCTTCTAAAACATTCCATTATGGATATAGTATTCCTTCTACAAGATACAGCCTTTAAAATAAATTGCTAAGATATAGCTTTAAAAAAGAGAAAAAATTAGGGCTTTAAATTCTTCTAAATTGACAATCAGGACATATAGGCCAAGCAAAGATCTTGATCCTACTCTCCTTACCATGACTCTGCCTTTGGTGTGTCACTGAAAGGTCCAAAAGTGAGAGATGTCAGATTATCATGAAGACAGAGCCACAGGCCTTTAGCCTTTCACACATTAATAAGTTAGGATAAGAGACCTATATCCTATATTCCAAGCACTTCTGGAATATTGTTCTTTAGGGGGAAAATCTTCACCAACTACAAGAAGGCATGCAGAGATCAGCCAGTAGCCTGCTGACCACAGGATTCCAATCCTACCTACAGATTAGCTTTATTTTAGCCAGTTTAGAATACCAGGGTGTCCTACCCCAGCAAGTGCCCTGCCCAAGGGACAGTTAAATATTCAACCTTAAATAGCCTGACATCAAATCCCATGTTCAGTAAAGCAGCAAAGCAATCCCACATGCCATTGGTGGTTAGACAGAACTAGCAGGCTAAATATCAGAATCAGTCTCCTTCTAAAGAAATTCTGTTATGGGCTTGTGTATCTATTCCTGATGGTACCATTTCAACAAATTGGCATTTTCAGATCAAAAGGAATCCTTTTACTCATATTTTTAAGGGGGTTCAGAAACACTTGAGCTGCTTGAACAGAAAACATACATTTCCCTGCTTCCCAGCAAAGTGTGAACTTCTGTAGGAAACCACCTCTTCTGCTTCTTCAGAAAAAAATAAGAGCAGCAAGAATTTCTTAAAAAGGAATAAAGCATCTTTGGAAACAGGAACATAAGTTAGTACTAACCGTATATGACAGTTAAGAAAACAGAAGGTCAAACCCACCTCTTTGTACTGAAGCATTAGTGCTAAGGGCCATGAATTATCTGTTTCCAGAGTAGTAAATACTTAATACCTGAGCATATCTAGATACTATTTTCCTTCCTAATTTGGCTTGGGTCAATACCACCCTTCAATAAAGACATAAAAACAGACATGAAGGATGCTGAGCATTGTTACCATTATTACTAAAAATCTACTAATGTATTAAACCTGATCTATTAAAAACAGAACACTACCAGTCCCACTAAGTTAACACAGCAGTCAGGGCAACCAATCACATCCCAGAATCGCAATTGCTCCTTATGTCCCACGTGACAAATTCTGTATTCCTTCACTTTTGGCAGAAGTTGGTTTCACAACATCCCTATTTCTCTTGAGGTATATTGGGAGCTTGAAAGGAAAGCTAGAAATAGTGGTGTTCCTCCTTGGCAGTTAGCCTCATTCAAAAAAAGTAGTAAACTACACTTAAATCAGCAAGGCTTTTACCACATATCACAGCACACAGATTTTTAATCAGATATCCTGTTGTACCAAGGGTGAACCAAGCCTTCCTACCAAAATGGAGAAAACTTCACCCAGGGACACAGCCAGAGTGTCAAACCTGTCAAAGCAACCCAAAGCCCCATGAGCAGCACCCAGACTCCTCACACTGGGCAAGAGGAGCTCAAGTACCCACAAATACAAATCACAAGAGCCGTGAGGCTTCTGGAGAGTCCAGGTATGAAGTGAGTGTACAAAGCATCGCAGCTGGGTCACACAGAGAAGAAGGAAGGCCATAAATGTTCCCTTGTAACTGAATGGATCAGTGACCACAAGAGGCCTCGGGAAGTACGGACCCCGAGTTCAGCAGTCTGATCCCAAGCAGGCAGAGGAACTAGCATTTGATCAGGTTTCCCATGCTCAATGTTCTGGGCATGAACAGTGGCAGGAATCTGGACTGAGAGGAACTTATCATATAAAAACTTCAGCCCCTCCACGGACTTAGAAACTACTTCAGTAGAGGTCACGAGAATCTTCTTGTTACCTAAATATTTAACTCACTTCTTGTGCTTGGTACTTAAAATGGTGGCAAAGGAGTTTTCCCCAACCTTAAATCAGGGTTTTAGGCACAGCTTTTATGTTCTGTGAACCCTCACCATCCTCTAGACCGCTGCATTTGAATAACCTTCATCATAATGTGCCTTGTGCACCAGGCACAATTATCTTTAATTTTAATCTCTGATTGACAGTAATTTTAACAAAGCTAAAAGAAAGGGGAAACTTACTAAAGGACTTGATAAGATTTAATTTGTAAAGAATGAACTTGATTCATCTTGAGGAATATTTCACATTAAGATTTTTATGCTAGGTATTGTTGGATTTTTCTTCTTTTTGGGGAGAGAGGAAAGGGAAAGCTATAAGAATAAAAACAATCTCCATGATCATAATTATGTCAAGCATTCCCCATGAAATAATAACATCTGGGGAGTTCCAGCTGGAAAATAATTGTGATATTTCATTGTTCATTGAAGATACAATAGCTGAGTTTAAGAATTAAATATGGCAAAGAGTTATGTTATACTGTTTCCTTTAAAAAAAGCCCAAAATAATAGTAAAAAAAAAATTGCCAAGAAGAAGAAAATTATTTTACTTTTCATAGAAAAAGGATGATATGTAAATTCACTAACTGGAGAATTCATTTCACATGGTTTAGCTCTACAGGACATTCCTGTCTGAAATAACAAATGTTCAAGCACCTAATTACAAATGTTGCTATAAATAAAGTACTTTGGGCAACTATTTTAGTCATTATGCTAAATAACTACAGTAATCATTATACTTTAAACATGCCAAAATGTGGCAAGTGTTCAGATTTGGCACCCTTGCATTTTTATTCTGCATGTGGAATAAAGTGCTAACAAATATTTAACTTAGTGAATTGCATTCAGATACAATTTTTTTTCTTCCACTGACATATTCATCTCCAGTTCCTGATTCATTTCAAGTCATACTTATTCCACTCCGAGCTTCCAACAATAATATCATTATACTGACAGCTCCTATCAATTATTTCTTTTTAGAGCTGTTAATTTTTATGCTGTAAACATCATCAATAATCGCATGGGAAAAAAATTATGAAAACCCTGATAACCATTATCTCTCCATTCTGTTTTCTTCTTTCCATCACAATTGCTACACAGACAATAAATTCAGCATAAAGTACAAGCAACGTTTGAAGTGAAGACCTGCCGCCTCTGCAATTCATATTAAATTTCTGTAGTTGCTTCATCCTTCCCCACCCTCAGGATTTCTCATTTCTGTGCTGAATTCCACTTTGACTTCTAGATAAGGTTAGCAACTAAACTGTAACAAAAATAACACAGCACATGTCCTGTCATTTGTAGAAGCATTAACCAGGAAATCCATTACTGATTGACAGCTGTATTTCATACAGCTCCTGTGGCCCTGCACCTGATCTGGGGCAGGCTGCTCTGGGGCCATGACCCCCTCTGGATCCTGCTGGACCATTTTTGCAGACATTTAATGCCTTGGAATAGAATTTGAGTTTCTGTGTGGAAACACAAAGGATTAGAGGATGTTGAAAATACAGAGGTGGAGCTGTCTCTCTGAAAAGCCACAGGGGAGGGGACCAAGTGCTGCAGCAGCAAGTGGAATTACACACATGGCAGAGCAAGGGCAACAACCCCAGCACTGCCTCAACACCGAGACTGACACGGCACCATGGCAGGGGCAAGGAAGGGCTGCACATTCCACTCTTGCAGAGTATCTTGCAACAGGTGTCTGCATAAAAACGAAGAAGGCAAGATATGAAGCCCCAGGTCTGCTGGAACAAGTACACCAAGAGGATGTCAGAACACAGGAAGACAGCTATAGGAGACTGGCTGCTCCACACCTGCAGCAAAATTGGAGTGCAACATCCTGTGACCATCTGATGCTATACATTAATTTAAAATTAGCACTCTTGGGGAAAATAGAATGGAAAAGTTGTTTGGGGTGTTTTCTGAACAGCTAAGACAGAGGAAGCATGATGGTTTCAAAAAAAGATACTGAATTGTGAAGCCTATCCTTGGATCAGTCTGCTACACACTCAGGGTTTCCCCTGGGCATTGCTGTTTCATCCAAACCAAGTCACAAAATAACACCTTCTTTTTTATCTTCTCGACTTTCAGTAAGAGTCACTTCCCACTTGGGTCTCTTGGGACTCTGGAGCATGAGGGGGAGCCCACTTGAGACTCAGATAAAACCAAATACTCCTCGACAATGTGGCTTCAAAATAGGAAAAAATATCCCTCAATACTGTTTCTTCTAGATAAGAATTACTCTGGCACTTGGTTCATTTCTGTAGCTTTGTAAGGCTATCAAAGTGACACTGATTTCATATAAATACATATATACCTCATTCATCTTTTAAAAAAGATCCTAGAAGCCCTTATAATCTACAATCCCATGTTCCACATCCTTCTTATCTATAAGAGCCTGTCTGCCAAACAGCTACTATTAAAATAAAAAGCACCAATTTGACACAATTTTAATGTTATCCAAATAATTTGCTTGGTGTTATATTATCTCCCCTTATTTGGCTTTGCATGCACTTAAAGGAATCCATGACAGGTTTTGTTCTACTTAGCTTGTTTTGCTCACTATTAAAGGAAGTTAGAGAGATTCACCTAAGCAATAATGATCTCAGCTGACAAAAACAAGGGAAAATAAGAGTAATCACCTCCAGATACTTACTTTGCTGCCCAAGTGGCTTATCTGCTGTGTAGTCTTTGATGGGTCTACCACCACAATCAATATCAGGCAGCCTTTTAACATGGTGTTGGAATGTCAGAGACTATTTAGAACATGGGAGAGCAGGGATGGTTCCAGCTTGTTCCTTTTTGGTTTGCTGTGCAGCACGCAGTCTCCACTGACTAAGGTGATAAAACTATAAAACATCGTGACAAATTGACTGAATTTTACAAGCTTTCCCAAAGTGCTTTTTCATATTGTTTAAAGCTTTCCAGGGAAAACATGTTGGCAGTATTAGCTGGGCAAGGTACTGACATGCACAGCATTAAAAGGGAGATAATACAGTGCTCTCTGTGCTAAAAAAAGCGTTATTCTACCAGCCTGTAAGCAATCTGCTTCTCTGTGTGTCTTGGATGGCTCAAACGGAGGAGAGTAGCTGCAAGCAGCTCTAAATAGGAGCAAGGAGAAGCATGTGTGATAAACAGCTACTCCTCAAAGCTTTCTTCCCTCTGGTATTTCAATTCTTTCACAACCTCACAGCAGACAAGCACTTTGACAGGGTCCTATTCAGGGCGTGTTTGGTTTATATTCCTTCTTCAGGCTCTGCACAGCACCTTGTGGTGTTCGATCACATTCTGCACCAACGACTGAATTTCTTGCAGCAAACCTTTCCTTGTTCTTTCCTGAGCATGGTGCAGCCCTCCAGATGTCTCTTAAGATTCCTTAAGCTACAAAGGGAAGGACAACTTAAAAAAAAATGTGAATGGGGTAACACATTTCTGTAAATTTGGTGACAACGTAAGAAGCAGCTGGATGGGTGGCAGGCTCAGGACATCATTCCAAGAGGCTGCAGTGCTACAGCTGTGTAAAACACAAGTGTGAATTGTCTGCAATTTGTGCTCTCCTTCACATTGAGATAATACTTGAAACCAAGATATAAAACAAAAATAGACAGAACTGTGTTCTTCACTGCACTTTTCCTAAACATTGCTATATATTTCAGCTGTTGAAATACATGCTTGGAAGTCCAAATGATGAGCTAAATATGTATCCTCACTCATACTCCAACACTCAATCCATTCTAAAGCTCTTTTCTGAACCACTCAGATGTTCACCATCTCACCAACACCACTAAACCAAAATCCTCCTCCAGTCTGGCAATACTTTGGCCTAGACAGTTTAGAGCACCATTTGCTTTGTGGCATTTTTCAGCTAATTCAGCCTACCATTGCTTTTTCCCATTACAACAGTCATAGAAGGTATAGATAGCAAAGCATTAAATAACTGCTTGGCAAAAGCATGCCTGGTATCTTGGATGAATGAAAATGTGAGTATATTATGCCCAAGCGCTGCAGAATGGAAAAAAAAAAAAAAAAAAGAGATTACAAGTTACAGACAACTGACTTTTTCTTTTGACTTCACTATTATCTGAGAAATATTTTTAATTCTTTAAATTCTTTATAAATATCTTCCAAATCATATGGGCAATACATCTGCTTTATTTATCACCAGTTTGTTCATGAACAAGCTCATCATTCTTCCAGATAGAAATTATTTTCTGCTACCCATACTCTTACTATCTTACCTGTCTGATCCTCTCCACACCAGGGGTCATTAAAGGATTCCTGCAGGAAAGTAAAAACAGGGTGAACTTGTTCCCTGCTTCAACCTAATACTCTCAGCTCAGGAAGCCAACTGTTTTCAGACCAGGACCTGGATATGGTTTCTATGCATTTAATTACTCTCAGCACGTTTCTCTCTCATTAACCTTTCCAGACTTCCCTGTATTGATGTAAAATTTTACCTGCACAGCAGTCTGGAGCAAGAACAGCCACATTCTCTCATGTGTTTCAAATTTATCACCTACTACCTTCACCTGGTGAATCCTCGTGCTCGCATTAGAAGAAACAGTGAGCAGATGATCCCTCTCCATCTCAGTCAAGGTTCTATAGACTGCTGTAGTATTCTTCCACAGCTGTCTCTTTTCTGAAGAAACTCCTTCAAATTATTTAAATTGGATTGAAAAAGTGCTGGTGTCATGGAGAGAAGACAAGATGCCATTTTATTTCACCACGCAAGAAAACAAAACGGATTAAAATTTAAATGTTTCTAGCTAACATAGGCACAACTCTCTACCAGATAAAACAGATAAATTGGCAGACTGAGATGGGAAAATAAATTCTGTTTACTTCCTGATCAGAACCCAGTTTGTATTAGGCAAAAAGCAGTAGCCATGTTATCTTAGTAACCTGCTTGATGGCCTATTTCCAGCGAGCATTGTGGTGCCCACTTTGGAAAGAAGATCCCACAGAGGATTCCCAAATGCCAGAGAACAAATAAAGCTCCCAGCCAATGATCAGGCAACAATAAGCAGAGAGAAAACTTGGCTAGGCTAACATGGTGATATGGTGCACTTTGAAATCTCTGGAAAGACAAGCCTAGGTCAGCTCTTCAGAACTGATGTATGCTTTCCTTCTTTATGTACCCTGATATAAATAAGGCATCGATGTGTGCATCTATATGCCTATGCAAAACCAAATATATCTTCCTGCAGAGAGGAATTCTTTGTGAAATGTGGCTTTAAGTATCTCATTTCTGTTTTGAATTTGCTATTTACATCTTTAAACTGACTTCACCATAGTACTAGAGGTTCTTTGCTTCCTCCCCCCATCACCAAAATGGAAAAATATTTCCAAGAAATCAAGAATGTAAGTGCCTTTACAAAACATAAATACACTGTAAGTGGAATCATCTACTAGCATGGAAATTACATGTCTGAGAGAAAAAAAAACCAGCTAATGCAAAACATAATAAATGTTTGTCTAGAAAAAGCATATGAATATTTGATGCTTGATTCTATTCCTTTTTAAATCATCTCCAACACACTTTTTACTTGGCCATGCTAAAATTTCTCTGAGGTTCTTTTTCAAGCCCCTGTTAGCTCTCCTCATAGTAAAACTTGCTGGAGAGAGAGATCTGCCATCTCTTTTGCTGTCCCTGCTCACTGCAGGAAGCTTGGCCTACATGAGTTTCAGAGCTCCCTCGCAATCCAAACTGGGCTCTGATTCCGTAACTGTTGAATGCAGTGTTGAAAATGGCACTGAAGTGGAAGAATTGATGCAATCCAAATCACAGTCCCCATGTTCCAGACAAAGCTAACCTGGCCTGTGTTCCTATATTCTTTTCCATTGTCCATTCCCTAATGATTTTTATTTTCTAGCAATACTCATTGAAGTATAACACAGAAGAGATGTTGAAGAGCCTATCATAGATATGCTGAGTAGTTGAGAAATACACTGCTCTTATGGAAATTTTTCTTCTAAAATTGTTCGTTCCCAGTCCCAAATATTTACTAATAAAGCCTTTGGGAAACGTGTGTCTTCATTTTAAATAATGAAAACATACATTCCAAAAGCTCAGAAGGAATGACCAAATTAAGGAACCAACTAGTTAAGCAACTCTGATCTCCATCAAAAACTCTGTGCTGCAAATTAGCATTTGCAGCAAGAGGATGCTCCCTTCTTTTCTTCTAGCCAGTTACTACTGCAGGATCTGCAGTGCTTGAAATTACTACGTTACCATGAACTTCTCAGTGTCTTTAAATATGATAATAAAAATAAAAAGATGCCCTGTACTTTTTGAATATAACTGAAGAAATTATGAATATTATTCTTTAAATAGGACCTTAGGGTGCAAAATCAGCTCAGCTGTAAGTGCATTTAAGTGTATGGAATAATTCCAAGAATAAATTTGTCCCACTATCCAGAAGGGTGCTTGCTTTATTGAATTAGGGGAATTGAGTGCACTCATCCTGTCCACAGATCCATTAGTCAGTAGTTATGACAGGCCATAAGCAAAATCTATTATTAGCACATTTACTGAAAATGCAGTTTTTCACTTGCAGAATCAGTAGCCATGATCTTAAAAGTACTAGAAGAACACTGAAACCTACTGAAAAAAACATGACCCAGTTTTAATTTCAATTTCAAAAAGGTGATACATATGCAAGGTTAAAGAGGGGGATCTCAGAACATGCTAGAATTTCAGAAAATCTCACTAAACCAGTTTATTTCATCAAAGCCAATTCCATATTTCAGGATAACAAAAAGGAGAAGCTTCCCTGCTGGATCTATGTAAAATTCTCTGTACCACAGTGCCAAGTGGTGGCCAGGCAGTAAAGCAGAATTAACCAATTAGCAAAGTGTTCCATCTGGTACAGCCTGGACTTGCTGTGTCTCCACACCTCATGTTACCATGACAGAAACTTCTAAAGGGACATCTTTAGCAAGAAAGCATCTCCCTCTCTGAAACATCTTTCTTTTAATCTTTTTTACACACAAAACCAAACATGGTCACTTTACAGGAAGCCAGAGCATTCAGAATTGGCCCCGTTCCCACCATGAAAGGGCTTTTTTATATAGGCTTTGCTATAAGTCAATTCAAATATTCTTCAGCTCTGAGAAGTAGAATACAATTACATATCCCTTTGAGAAATACAGTGGATCAAGATAAATGGTTTTAAAGTATTGAAGAAAATAGAAACCAAGAGACTTTAACATAAATTCATCCAATTTCCCACACTCCAGATTTCACTAATTATTTATTGCAAGAAACCAACAGAAGATTCCAGCCTAACAGCTCTGGATAACAAACTCTTGTCCTCAAAAGACAGCAGAAGCACAAGCTTCCTGCAGTGCCAGCTTTGCACTGCTGCCAGCTTAGAAAGGTATCTTTATTTTTGAAAAAGGAGATTTCATATTGACACTGACTTTTGTCATTGCTGAAATTGCTAAGCTGCATATTAATTTATAGAGACAAGCCAGTAACATGGATAAAAAACACAGAGGAAACTGGACTGCTGGCCAAACAACAAGGTTTCACAATTGCTCTGACTCATGCAGAACCTGAAATGGAAACCTGGAGATTAAAAACTTCAATGCCTCATCTCTTAAACCACCTATCTCCCTCCCAATTTGCATAATGTGAAACAGAACTCAAAATTAAGCATTCGTGTCTCTTCTGCAAGAACAACAAGCCTATAAATCAAAGTCTCTTCACTGTGTCTGCAATTTGCAACATTTCAGTAGTCTCATCCCCCTCTAAGGATGTGATATTGAGGCCCTGCAGAGAGTTTGTGCTGTGCAGTTGACAGGATCACTGCAGTGTGGCTGTGCACAGGACTGGGAACGTGCTTAGGCCAAAGGAGCCCTGCAGGAAGGAAGACACATCCCTCCTTGCACTGAGCACAGACTCTGGCAAAGTAGGAGAGACAATTCCCCATTCTTATGATCAGAAACACAACCCAGGCTGATCCGTCCATCTTTTATCTGTTTCTTTCCTTACAATCATCATCATCATAATCATCATCGTACAGTCTGCTTTTTCAAAACTAAATTAGCATGGACTCAGTGGAGCAAAGCTTCTGCTACTGATGCCTTAAATGGCTACGTAGAAACAGAGACTAAACAGGAATAAGGGAATAAAGGAGGGATTTATTTAAAAGGCTTTCAAAGGTTACACCCTGGGGGTCTGGAGGCTCCTGCCTCAGTGGATCCCAAGACGGATGACAGGTCACGAGTTCTTCACACTTTTATAGGCTTGGTCCATTTGCATATCAGCATAAATTCGCCAATTAAAACTTCAGCTAATGATGGAATTTCCCCAAGCTTGCCCCCTTCCCCTCTCCCCAAGATGAAGGTTTACCCTTTTGGGCCTAGGAGGGTCTGGGTGTCCTTGGAGAGTGATCTGGAGAGGCTTTGTTATGTCTGTGTGAGCACAGGAGAGCAGCAGCTAACGAGGTACAGAGACTGCAGAGTTACACTGGGCAGTGCAGGGTTTGAAACAATATAAAAGTTAAAACCTAAGGCATCACTGCTATCATTTAGGTAAATTACTGTTAGGAAATCAAATGCCAATGAAATTCCTAAGACCAACTTGCTAAATTATTTTCATTGCTGTATATTAAAATATATAGAAAAATTTTAGTTATTAGCATAACAAATCAACTTTAAATATAATATTCTCAAACATAAACTGATTTGGCATTTGCATTAAGTAAATATAAACAGAGACACAGTGTTTTCTTTTTATGATAGAACAGCATTTCTACCATGTTACGTTTGTACATCTTGCTCATAAAATTTAGTAACAAATATAACAATGACAAAGCTTTCCCTACACAAACTCAGAAATACAGTACTAGGAAATAACACACTTGGAATGTTGTGGATATAAACTGTTCACCAGAAACGTGTTTTCTGAAACCATAGTTTTGTATATGTACATATGTATATGTCTGTGAACGACAGACATTAAATTCAGGAGGTTGGAAGAGCTGTTTGCTGTGGATCTGTTGGAGTAATCTTCTGTGAGGAAACAAACAAACAAACAAACAAGAAATTGGGCAACTCATCTAACATCTTTGTCTTGAAAAGTATTTTGGTGATTTAGAAGGTCTTTGAGATGCCTAGAAAGAGATGCTTCTTGTCTTAATGATTAGAGCACTTTGCTGGGTCATAGGAACCTTTGCAACCTCCTCCGTTTTCTCAGGGCACATTCACACACACACAAATCAAATCCACCTCTTGATCTGAGTCCCATTTCCAAGGGTCCTATCTCATTACTGAGAGCCAGCACGGTCAGGGGTGAGCTTGTTTTTAAAAAACACCACTGAGGAAGAAGGAATAAGGGTTTGGACAGTCATCTTGAAAGGGGAATATGAATTTCTCTGCAGAACCTTACATTTTCTCTAAAAAATATTTTTAATCTTAGCACATTCTAGACAAAACCAAGGATATTATTTTAGGGGATGTACCCAAGACATTAACAGTATAACTATTCCTACTCTTATTATATTTATACTTACTCTTTCTAAAAGCTTTATTGTTTTCTGATATATTCTATCAATTTTACTTCTTTTGTTTTTGGTTTTTCTTTGCCAACAATTCTGCAGAAGCGAGGGAAGTAAAAAATTATAATAACTGAAAATAAAGCTTAGATTTCAGTGCAAATTACCAGATTCAGTAAAACACAGATGCAGTCCAAAGAAAGATAAAGAGTTGGGATTACATCTGCTGTGATTTGCCAGATGAATTTATAGTAACTACTGATAAAAGAAAAAGAGTTGTTGGGGAAAGGAATAGATTTAAATCAAAGCCAAAAAGTAGGTCAGTTACTACTTTAGGTATGAAAGTATGCAAAACGACAAGAGATCCAGTGCTGTGCTCCCAGAGCAGGCTCTCTCCATGTGAGACAGGGCTCTCTGCAGGGGCAGTGCTGGGCACTCGCCCCCAGGGAGAGCTTGGTGTTGGGGCCGAGCAGGACAGAACAGCAGCACCACTCTGCACTCAGAGCTCACCTCCTTGTCAGGACAACCACACACAGGGCGCTTGTCTGCTCCAATCAGGAGAAGAAATATATACCAATGCACGTTAAAACCCATCTTTTATTGAGAAACAACATTTACCTCTTCTTTGTTTAAGAAAAATAAAAGGTAAAAAAGGCAGTGTTCACTGAATGGAATGAGGGACAGATGAACACCCATGAAACTGCTGGCTGCTGGCAAACAGAAGAGATCTTCACTGCTATATACAAAATGTTTGTTAGGACGATTCCATCTTTCAGCAAGCAAATCTGATCTTTTTTCATAAGCATGGGAATACTGCACCCCTGAGCAGTCCTGAAGAAATGGGGAATTGTCTCTACTCCAAAAAAGCTATTGTTACTTTGGGTTTTTAAAGCATTGTGACTATTTGCATTTTTCTAGTGTACATACAATGCTTCGTTTTATGAGATACCAATGACACACTTGAGGGAAAGGAAAAAAAGTCATGGTATTGTTATGAAACAATAAAATGTGCTTTAAAAAACCCCCCACACACAAAAATAAGAATATTTCCTATCAAGCTATACTATACCCTTTTAAAGGGGGCCTAGAAAAATGATACCCAAATATTTTAATTTATGTTCAAACAGCATGAATACTATCTACATTCTAAAGGCAAATTATTTGTTAGATACATTTGATAAATTTAATGAGTTGAATGTAACTCAAATAATATTTAGAGGTACTTTAATGATCTTACTCTGAGTTGCATATTGCTCTACAAATAGTGCCTTTGACAAGTCAGGCTGTGCTTCCATCACACAGACATTTATCCTTTACCTGAAGACACACATAAAAATGCATATGTAAATAGAAATGTCATATGGAGGGCAGGTATATGACCATCTGGAGGTAAATTGGGACTACCTGGTCATAATCCTTATAACAAAAACATATCCTCTAAGACACTGTCAAAACAATAACACTTTGTAAACATACAGAGACTGCAGCAATGCAAATTCTATTTGGCAGGGTTGCCCCAAGGTTTGTTCACCAACACTGCTGTGCTTCTGAACCAGCCTTGACAGAACCCTGACGTTTCAGCCACAGGAAGGAGCATTGAAATGAAAAACGAAAGCACGAGTCAATAGTGAAAAGCTGCTCTGGAAACACACCTGCCTGATCCACTGGTGCTCAGAAAACAAACCAGGCAAACAAAGGGAACAGGAGAGGCAAGAGAACAAGACCAAAACTGAAAACTTTTCGCTGAGAAGAAGTTAATTGAACTTAATCACAACCTTTTACACGAAAATAGCAATGCCACCATAACTCAGTGGAAGAACACCTATTAGTGCCCACCTATCTCTCTTGGCAGTGTGCTAGCACATACAAACCATCTCTGCAAAAGCTGACAGCATACTCCAAAACCTTGACATCTCATAAAATTTTCCCCTAAATCGACAGGGCAGAGGAAGAAGGAAATAATTATTGCTTATATACCCCACTTTCTGCCCCTTGTATGCCCCTGCTTCAGTTTTGCAGAGAAAAGGAGATCAACAAAGAAAAGAGAGCAGAACTTAATCCCTGTATAGCTTCAAATTTGTTGCCAAAAACTCACAAAACTCAAAATATTCAGACTTTTTGCATTAATATAGGTTTTTAGACTCTGAATCTAAATAATATATATATTGTTAGAACAATTACTATTCATGGCTGCATAAACTTCCCAGTTTTAGAAAATGCCCCAAACGATCAGCGAACACTTGCTCCATTCATGAATAATTCTGTAATTTCTGCAATATCCAATAAGGCCTCATTAAACTGAAGTCCTTGATGAAATAAAAAATAATAACTTGAAAAGAAATTAAGGTCCTTAAGATTACACTGTATGCTAAGAAAGACATTCATGTATGCACCCACAGCTCCTAGGAGAATTGAATTCAAATTCCCACTTTTCTTATTTGGGAGAGGAACATAAATACAAGAAACAACTGAGCATAATAAGCTTAAGAAATAAGCAAACAATCTGAATCTAGGAATTGAATCTATTTCTACAGCCACATTTCATTAAACCAACAAGTAACAGGAATTGCTGTTGTAATGAAGTCTTTGGGTAACAAGGAAGACTCAATTCTTTTGGTTTTTGGGGGGACAGTGTTTGCTTTCCCTCATTACACTAACTTGGTTTTGTTCATAGGTATTTTTAAATTACTGAAGTTCCTTGGCAAAACCATTTGAAATACAGTGTCTTTCCATCAACTTCAATACTGTTTGGAATAATCTGTTCTCAAGAACTAGGGTAGAATACAAATATACCACAGAGAACCAGAAGCAGCCTTGTTCTACTTTATATTCGGCACAAAGCATACATTTATTAAATATCTTTGACCATGATAGATTTCAACTTCAGCATCCTGCCTTTCCCTCATGAATGAATCTCCATCTAAAGTCCCTGAGGTCTGTAGTCACCTTAACAGCTCCAGCTGGCAATACTTACTTTAAAGATTTGAAAACAAAATTCTCCTATTGCTCTTTGAGCCAAGATATTTTACATATCCAAACTTTACTTCACACACAGAATATGCCCATGAGTTGCTGGATTTCTTCTTACAATCCTACAAGCAACCCTAAATTATCAAATCAGTCCCTGCCTTCACAAATCAAGTATGCAACAACAGTATCTCTAACAGTGGAGATTTAAACATGAAAAAGTATCTTTTGACAAGATCCAAGATTAAAACATACATGCAAATAAAAAATATAATTCCTGAATTTTAAAACTTATAATGCATTGTCTATAAAAGTCGAAAGCTCACCTAAAACTCTCAAAATCCTCACATGTAAACCCTGATACATAAGTCTTGTCTGAAAACCTGAGCTCTCTACTCGAATGACCACCAAGGATGAAATTAGTAACAACATTAGATTCAGGAAATTACACTTTTAAAACCTGTTATAGGTGCTGCTATGTCAGATAGCTGTCCTCACTCATAGGGAGGGAAAGGAGGGCGAGGTCACATTCCTGTCTTCTAATTTATTAGCACTATACAAATAAATATTTGAGAAGAGTATGAATATTAAATTGCCTATGCAATACTGGTGCCTTGGGCTTTTTACTACTGAATATATTAGGTCTGAACTTTCAAAATCATTTGAAGAAAGGAGGTGAAATCACAAATGTCTTGGGAAAATACAAAGGCAGAGGAGAGAAAATTAGACAGCGAGGGACCTTAAAGCACAAGAAAATCCTTCATTTTTGGCAGTTGATGTGTATTGCATGCATTAATATGCAACAGTCCCCAGAAACACTAGCTGATGTTACAGTCACCTCATTTTAAGTACTGTTTATAGTAGGGAACAGTCCTAGCTCAGACAACTTAGTGTCTCAATAGGCAAAACAAATTATCTCCATTTATAGAACTGCATGTCACCCAGAGTCAGAAATAGCATTGCATTAGCACCAAGCTCACAAAAGCAAGGGGAGAGTCACAGCTCGTGTTAACCACATGGTGTATATATTAAATGGCTTACAATAATTAGTGGTTAGGATTTCTTTTAAATAAATAAAATAAAAATGCTCCACATAATGTGAATAAATTTCAATAAATCAAACACACCAGAGAATGTGGTCAGCTCTATGGAGTTTCCTGCACGCTAACCTGGTATCTGTATATTGGTACATGGCTTTCCACAACAGTAAATCAATATTGCTCAGAATACAACAGAACAGGTGTATCCATGGATAGAACATGGACTTGTATCTCCCTCAGCCTTTCAGAGGAATATCTTTCTATGGCAGGCAAACACAGTTGTCCACTTCCAAATTAAAGGTGGTTTCTTTAGTTCAAATTTTGTGGCAGAAGAGGGTGACAAGAAGAAGACGGAAAAGAAGATGAAGTAATTTTAGAAACAAGAACTTGCCTTCTCAAGCCCTCAGCCTGTGTGTCCTATCTGTATTCTGTCCTACATTTTATGAACTAAATTATAAACCATTAGTATTCACACACACACGGCATTTATTGCAAGCTAAACTATTTCTTTAAAACAGGATAATTAAAATTAGTTGTGGTGGGCATGAAATGCCTAAGAAGTCCTTCTAAAAATGTTCCCAGAGCTTGCCCTTGGACACGAACTCATGACTGACAATTAAAGGACTCTGACTACGCAAATAATTAAAACACTTGTGTAATTTTCTGACAGCAGAGGCTATTGAATTAAAGTGACTCATTATTAGCGTTTACCCTTTTGAAGTTTTTTCTAATTTGTTTTGAGTACTCCAAGAGAACGTATATTAGACTAGCCAGAGGTGAGGCTTTTAATAAACTATGCCTTCTAAAGCAGACAGCAGAATTTGGTAACAACTGGTAACAACTACACAGACTCATTCAGTATCGCGGTGCAGAGAGATACTGAGGAATTTTCATTGCCTGGGGAACAAATCCACCCTCTGAAACAACTGAATGGACAACCTTTCACAATCCCATCGCCTCATGTGACACCACACAGGTTCTTCTCATGAAGAATAGCTGCCAGCATTGTACACAAGCCTGAGACATGTGAGCAAAACTTGGAGATTGCACAGAGCATCATCTGAAATGTGCCCAGCAACTGAGCCAATGTTGATGATTCCTCAGCAAAAAATGCAATAATTGGTTTTTGAAGAAAAGCAAGTGGTTACTAGACTAGCCAATGGCTAGGGGGTCACAACCTTTTCTTCAGGGATGCATCACTAAAGAAGGTGTGTAACAAGAAGCACAACAGGGCAACACAACCTTGGAGGTTTTCAGAAATCACAGAACCAGCCTTTATAGCCCCAATACCACAAAAATATACAGTGCATGTTCTCTTTCAGTAACTATCATCACCAATGGTTCAAGTGGCTCACTTTGAAATAGGGGGAATTTGGACACTGGCATTATAGAAAGTAAGCTCAGACATTGACTTCTTTTGAAACAGTTCAATTACCTTCCTGTGGTACTGAATTCCTGACATAAAGGAAAAGGTACTGTTCCACTGTAATTGGTTAAGGATGACCATCAGTTATTGGGAGAAAGACCTTTGCTTTCAAATAATGAAATCAGCAACACAATGTTTAGAGATGTTTTGATCATTTAATGTCTCACTTTAAAAAGCTATTTATACAGCTTACTTCTGATCAAATTTTCTTACATATAAAACAACATGTCAGAGCCCACTGCCTTAGAACTATCACTACAGGACATAGATTCAAACCTTTAAAGTTCTTGAAGCACATAGAACTAATTACATTTATTCCTTCATTGTAAATCTCTGGGTGATTAGGCAAACACTGTAGTGAATACTGGATGACAAACAGTCTGATGTCTCATGACATGGAGAGAGTGGGGAAGAGCACATAATCTACTTCCTTATGTCAATGCTTTGAAAAATATTCCATGGCTGTCTCTGGTGATCTTGAACACAAATGGATCGGAGAAAGAAAAGTGATGGCATATGCCTGTGGCACTTGAGACCACAAAGCTCAAGTAACACAGTAACACATGTGCCTAGCACCACACCTAGGAATTCTTCCTTGATTAAAAAAAAATAGATGGAGCTACTCAAGCATGGGCCCAAATATTCATGAGGTTATTAAAATACCACGGATATTCCTGAATGGACAATAATATTGCAGAGTGCTAACAGGTTTAAATAATCGATACAGACACCTGTCACTAGTCCATTAACCAGAAGGGATCAGTAATGTGAGAACTTGAATAGCATTTCACATACAGAGGGAGGCCTTGGCCAGTCTGAAAAGCGTGAAGGAGTTCTGAAGACTCCAGGTAATATCAGATGAGAGTTGCCTTAGAGTTGTCAGAAAACTCAGTGGTCAACATTTTTGCTAGGACAGCATATGTTTAAGTGCAACAAGAGATGATTTTCGAACTTTCACGTATTCCACATGAAGGTAAACTTTCACTTTGTTTTCCTGGGAGATTCCTTTCATCAGTAGGAACTGATGCACTCTCCTCCAAAGCCTTGAATAACCCAGGAAAGGTATGGGCAAAAATATAACCCCACATTCTGTCTCAGCAACAGAGACTTTTATTTATTAAATTAGTTGAGATATTCCCAAAATAAACATGTTATGTGTAAATCTAAAATGCAAAAAAATGAGAAAGAAAAAGTTTCAGGGACAGTATTTACAATTACTATGGATATTGAATTATAGAAATCATTAGCTATGAAGTAATTTAATAAAATATTCTGCAAGCTAATTTTTCATTCCTTAAGTTCATCAGAACTTAATAATACTAAATTATGTGAAAATTCATAGTAAATATCTTCACTTATAATTTTATAATCTTCCACATTCCTGATATAATGAAAAAATTGCAATTTAGCTTCATGACAAAGAGTCTAGCAATAGTCATTGATGAACAGCTTCTAAGAAGTTCTTTGAAAGTATTAGTGTTTATAAATTGAATGGATATACACTATGGGGTTTACAGAATGTAGGAAAGAAAGTTTATTATTTTGTGACTCCTACTAGTATTCTAAGTAATGACAAAAGTATTATATAAATTTAAAAAGCAGGAAAAATGTTGAGTAAATGTTCAGAATATGAAATAAAGGTAATCTGTGTTGTCATTATAGCTAAAAGAACAGAACAAGTACTAAAGAAAAGTTTCAGCTGAGATTGTAATGAGACTGAAACTGATGAGTAGCAGGTGGTCATAAAGTAGGATCCTGCAATATCTGATATATGCTAAGATAAAAAGAACATAAAACATATGTATGATTTGACAGCAATAACTCAATAAATTCTCTCCTAGAGTTTTGCTTTTTAGTAAAAGATCTTGTTCAGGAAGAATCCTGACTCTGATCTTAGTTACTCATTTACATAAATACCTTCTTAGCGAGGGGACTTTTCTTACTTCTGTTCAAAATTAATTAAAAATATTGGTGAAAAAAAATTTCAAAATATGCCAAAAAAATAATCAGTAGGGAGAGAAGTGTTGGTATAATAAAAGAACTTGCTTTAGATCTTGTCACTTAAGATTCAATATGACTGATAGAAAGGTTAGAGAGAGTCTAAGAATCACTGGGAAGAAACAAAGCAGTTCTGATCTTGACAAGCACTATGACAGCAGAAAATGTCAATGGAATTTGGAATAAGCTGTCCATCTGGGAATAGTTCTGGGTAGGACT
>VZTN01023397.1:210413-230116 GCA_013400515.1 Erpornis zantholeuca
TGGCTGTTCCCTACTGGTGCGAATGACGAGAGTTGGTGCTGTTCAGATATCTGAGCTGTGAGCCCTGAGTTAATACTGAGGGAAGAGCTGTAATGTCATTTGGCAGTCCAGAGCAAGGCAGGAATTTCCACTTGGAGCCATCCTCCTGCCAGGCCCATTTAAGTTGCATTAGCATCTCTTGGGCACCCCGACTCTGTACAAGAGACAAGGTTTGTGCCTTAATTGAACAGTTCCTGCCTATTTTCAGTAGATGCTTCAGATATAGATTTGACCAAGATTTGAAAAACTGAGAGACTTCTTTCAGGAGGATGTTGCAAAGATAGTGTATTTGAACTACAAAACTGAACACATTTTGTGATGATTTGCACTTTAAATACCTCTCAAGATGGAAAAAAAAGGTGTTTTGATACTTGTACAGTATCGTTAAAGTGTTTTTTTCGAAAAAAACCTCAGTTTTCTGTCAATGTGAGAAAGGTCTTTGGCAAGACTTTCTTCCCTCCACATTGTAGATTTTCTTCCCTGATAATGTCAAGGACTGTTCCCTCACACAAATAAGTGCCATTGCTCTGGCAGATACATCTTACAGCGTGTAAGCTTTGAAACTTAATACAGTGAAGATCACGCTCTAACAG
This sequence comes from Erpornis zantholeuca, assembly GCA_013400515.1. NCBI lineage: Eukaryota > Metazoa > Chordata > Aves > Passeriformes > Timaliidae > Erpornis > Erpornis zantholeuca. The sequence continues at coordinate 211,046 of VZTN01023397.1, forward strand.
AGACTGTGCTCTCTAGTGAAGAGAGAAGGCAATAAAATCCTTTCCCTAAGAAAGACAACTGGAAATTCTGCTCATTGCAATTTGATTGGAAGGGGAAGCACTTTATCTTTCTGTACAAATTACTGGCTTAGCTGAACTGTGTTTAGTTCAGATGTTAAGAGCATTGCATTAATCCTCTGAACAATTTAAAAGGCCTAAACCCTGCAGAACTGACTTCTAAGAAAGCTACCAACAATACTGATAAATAACAATATATATACATGAAGGACACTGGCTGTATCTTTGACTCAAAATTTTAGCTCAGAGTTGGTTGATATTTTTTAATCTCAGTCTTATGTACACAAAGCAAGAAGAGATTTTCCTTTCCTTCCAATGAGTGAGGTTTGATTTCTTTAGGACAGGAATGAAACACAACCTCCGGGCCCTTGAGCCCTGCAGCACACCCAGTGGGATTCATTCCAGCAATCATTATTTTACACAGCTTGCCAGGCAATTCTTCTGACTATGCCTGACCTGGGGAACTGTGCTGGCACAGGGAAAGATTGGCAGGGAATATTTTGCCACAAGATCAGGTTCTAGGTGACATATCTAGATCTGTAACAAGCTGCAGTGTTACCTTCCCATCAGTACAATCAATGTCTCCCTCACAACAAACAGGAAAAAAATATTCCTTGAATATATAAGTAGTTAAATAGATTCTTCCACTAAATGTTAACTCACTATTACCTAATCAGTCTTTATTAAGAATTCTGAAAAGCAAACATTCTCTCTGTTAAGTGCTGGTCCTGAGAAAGATGCAGTTCTCTTTCTTGTCTTGTCCAAATACTGAAACTGATTTTTCCCTAAACAATAGTTACTATTTTAAAACATCTAATCACCATCTAAAAACAAAAAACCCAAAACCAAAAACAAAGCACTACTTTTTTTTTTTATAAAGAAAATTATTGATCATCCAAACTCTTCAGAGACTCCAAAAAAAGACCAAGAAACTTACTAACAATAAATTAAAGAAGAAACAAACAACTCCATCAAATTGGCAGCGTGTCCAAACTCACAGCGTGTTATTAAATTAAATCAGTGACATTTAAATGAGTGCACCTGTATGCATACAAAAATAATTTCCTAGTTAATTAGCTCTGCAGCTATGGATGCCCTAATAGGTCAAAAGTACATTAATTATATCTAAATGAACAGAGATAATTTACAGGTGGCCACAAACCAGTAAATATATCTTAACACTTCAGATTCTTGCACTAGGAGATAAAGTCAAATATTCACTTATCATATTTTCTGGACATAGAAAATATCATTGGAGGCAAGATGTCATATTATTATTGAGTGCAGTGATCCAGATGGTGCAGGACAGACACCTCAGATGGGATTGTCCTGGGCAGAGAGAGCTGCACACTTGAAGACAAAGGAAATAGGTATAGCCATGTGCTTTGGAGTGCAGCACAGTGAGAAAGGCAGAGAGGGGGTCAGAAAAGAGCACAGAGATAGGAGAAGATGGGGGAGGGCAGCAATGGATCTGAGAAGGAATTTGAGAGTTTGATAAACACAGAGAGCTGCAGACATGGTGATAAAACCCTCAATTACTGAAAAGAAACCCAAACCCACACTTAGCAGAAAGGATGCTAAATGTTAATCAAGCATCTGTACAGCCTTGCACTTGCATTCTGTTAGAGCATGAGCATCTATTTGACCAAAATATATTATCTGAGTTCTATATTTAGAAAGTAGAATAACAAGTTAAAAACTATTGGATGTTCCAAACTTGATCAAGACAGAAATTCCATTTTTATTTTAATATAAAGGAGGGAATTCATGTTCAAACAAAACAGCTATTCAATCATTCTTCTAAACAAACCTCATTTTTCAATTTTTATTAACTGAAGAAGAAATAAACTGGAATAGGAACTTCCCCTGAAAGTCCCTGTGAAAAGTCCTGTATATTATTTCTGTATTGTTTTGGTTTTATAAAGAGATGGTGACAACAAAAATATGTGGACTCAGAACATCCATGCATTAATGAGGAGCTGTAAGCGAAAGCCCCTGATATTCTGACAACCTCTGTACTTCCAGGAGGCTTAGAATAAAAAACCACTCATAGCCAGGATCACTAATTCTTAAGTAGGAATACAGCTTAGGGAAGAGTCAGGCTTGTGTTGCCCAGTTTTTCTTAACTTCCCAAAACCATTTCTCTATTGCAACAGATGACCTACACAAAACTGCAGAAGTGGCACACTTTATCTTCAGGAGGGAAGTTAAAAAAGGATGAATAGCAGAACAGCTGAAGAACTGGGGAGTATTTCTCAATAGCAATAACTAGACAACAACAAAGAGATCTAAGAGAGATTATTTTTGCACTAATATTTTGTTGATTAGGTTTTTTGGCAGATAAAGTACATGCACTTATTTAAAAACAGGTGTGTTATCAAGTGAACACTGGGACTGTGCAACTACTGTTTGCTGTGTTTTTCAGTATCTTTGAAATAAAGGAATTTGTTCAGATTTTGATGTTCTGATAGTTCCTTTCACACTGCAAACTCATTTGCTTCTATTGCTTCCCTAAGATTTTTCTCTCTGGGACTTTCCATGTTTCAACCACATCAAGGAGGGTCGAGTGTGACAAAAGGAATCTGATGAATGTTTTCAAATATTAGTTTGGTTGGGATGAACTTAATATGGATTGTGTCTTATATTGCATTGTCTCAAGGCTGACTGCATGGTTTCTTCATTCAGAATAAATAAATCAAAATTAGAGCAATGAAGCAATTCAAAATTCTCACCATCAAACTACATCTCAGTCAGACCAAATAAAGAAATTTAATTGATCAACCTAAAACCAATGATTTCAAGGCAATGCATGGAACTGCAATTTCTGCAAACTCTTTGGCTCTCCACTGAAAAATAGCACTAGTCAGCCAAAAGATGAAGAAATAGTCAAGCTAACAGCATTAATAAAAAACTTGAATAACACGTTGATAATCCAATTTCTAAGAGCTTTTTAAAACAAAATGGAAAATAGCCACTAAAAAGATTAGATTTTAATGAAGATTGTTAGCCTTGAGAGAACAATCACTTTATTCTACTTCTTTCCTTTCTCTGTGGATTTTTAGCAAGAAGTAACACTGAAGTACAAACACCTGCATATGAACTGATGCTGCAAAATAACAGAGAAATAGCTTTGTGACCTTCAAAACTCTTGTCTCTCAGGCCAGTGGGAAAATTATAAGAGCAGAGTATTTAATAGGTTCAGTTTTGTTAGCTGAATGTAATGTTCTGCTCCAGAGCAGAAGAATTAGGCAGTGTCTATACTTAACTGTGGTCAATACAAGGTCACTGTCTCCTCAAAGTGCTGTCACACGCCGACATGTGAAGACTGGCAAGCACATCCCCACTCTGATTTTCAGCCAGTTCTGAGATGAAGATAAGCTATTTAATTACTGCAATTTCAGGACAGGAAATGAGGACACCTATCATAACCATTAAAAAACCCCCTTAGATAATTGTATTCTAACTCATTCCTTATAATGAAAACACTGAAAGATGATGGAATTGCCTTGCAAATGGGGATTCTGCACTAAAAGTAAGTGGCAACCACTGGAGCTCTCACTATGTGTTATGAGATTTTTAATACTGTAAAGTAACTGTAGCAACTATTTTCTTTACTACCCATTAAAGAGCACCTCCAGAGAGGGGTTGAAGAACTGGAACAATACAAGTTCAAGTAATGATGCTCAATCATTAGACTCCTCTCCAGCACAAAGGTTGTTCCTAATGGGCTCCCATCCCAGAGCAGAACCGGCCCAGCACAGCAGCACTGGGCAAAGCTACTGTGCATAATGACTGAGACAGAGAGCAAGAGAGCCAGAACTACAACCTAAATACAAATGGTTTGTCAAGGGCACATCACCTGCAACATTTGCCTGAGAATTTATTGATTTGCTGAAAACTAAACATGTTGTTTTTTAAAAAAATTCAGTGATTCTGCAGTTGTGGCAGATACCACACAACACAATTCTATCATAACCAGCTTCTCATAATGCATCCCTCATGAGAGAGCGACACAAGCAGTCCTGCCACTCTTCACAGCTATCATCCCACATCATTATTTTCCAGGTTACAGAAATACACAATACTTCAAAAAGCAATCAGTCAACATAAAAATTTTCATGTCACACCATGGAGAGCTTTCACATTAACTGCAAAGACAGGCAGTATATCACAGGGCAAAATGTCTTTGTTACATTTTTCCAGCGGCACAGTTCAAAGCTTAAGGCTACTCAACATGGCAGGAGAGGTATGGAGAAAGAAAACAAAGTATATTTCATGATTTGTTTATAGGACTCTCATGTTCTCTGCAATACAGTTTTAAGTACAGGGTTAAACTAATCCCTGTAATTTAAGCCAAAGGCAAGCAGCTGAGAAGAGGTGGACTATCCTTGCTACTGTTTAGCTCTTCAGGTTTCCTATAAAAAATATTGCTATTCTCTTTGGAGACAATTACTGCCAAGAAGGATTTCAAGCCTACAAGGAAATAAAAAGAAGAAATTTTGTTGCTTCACTCCAACTGCTTCTTAAATTAGTAGTTGTTGACACATTTATTTAAGATTCTACTCTGATGTCTGAGGTTTTGTGCCCCAAACACATCTTTGAGAACTTCTGACTACAAAGAAACTTAACAGAAGATGGAAGGCATAATCCCCTCTGTAAAGAAGTGTTCTCTAAAAGAAGACCATAAAGTAAGATGTCACACAACCTCTGCATCTCTCATAGATATTAAATTACTTTTCAGAGCACATATATGTTCTTTGACTTCACCAAAATCAGCACACCAGAATGCAACTTACCCAGCTGTACTGCGGCAGTACTACTGAAATGTCCTTCTAATCCATACAGCAGCAAACTGGGCTTTTGGCTGATGTCTGCAGCCATAAGTTCACCTCCCACACATTATTTCTACCCACTGGAGATGCAACCTAATGATCAACATCGTTTGGTTGCCATCCACTTGGCTTTATGAGCAAATAAAACCAAAATATATTTCCTCCATTCCATTTCGTCTCCTCACGACTTTCAAAAAAAAAAATACCACAAAAGAGGCAACCCTTGCCAAACTGCAGACTCCAATCGTTGCCTCGTGGTTATCAAGCTGTGAGAGGCCATTCAGTGCCACAAGAAGCCTGCACATTGAGCAACACTGTATCTTTGCTGGTCTTGCTATATTCCCACTTTCACTTACAAGATCACAGGTATTTTAGCACTGAAATATCACTGGAGCTCTCCCTACAGTGCATAAAGAAGGTGCATTTTCCTGGGAAAGGCTTTAAATATTTGGGTTTGTGTCAAACCTCCCAACATTCCAGATGATTATATGGGTTTAGAGCACAAATGCTATGATTCTGTCACTGTCACACAGATGTTCCAATAGACAGCAGAGCTGTTGTGAATGCTGGCATTTCAGCATAGCAGTGGCACAGAGCTTTCTGCCCACACAGGATAAGGAGGCAATGACTGCAATGAGCCATGATTCTGACCCAGGGGATACAAACGAGAGTTGCAAAGAGAAGTATTCTCCTTTTTCCAAGATCTGGGAGACAGTTTGTTCCCTTATATTTCACCAGGAATTTGATGGCAAGGAGAGGCCAAAACCTATACGAGCACATGTGATGCTCTGCTATAAAACCAACTTAAGCACTGCCAATGTTGAATTTCAGTTTAGTGCAAGAGTCCCCAGTAAAACAGACAGTGAGTCTTGTCCTTTAGTCTTATCCTCTTCACTCCTGCCTAGAAATAAGGAGGTTCATTCCAGTGGCTTACTGAGGGGTTTGTCCTTCCCTTGACACCTGCATGCAATTCTCTTTAATGGGAGTGTGAGTTCAGTCTGTGCACAAAGGGGAAACCAGCTGCATGCAGACATCATGTTGCAATTGCTTGAGGGACTAACTGCTAATTGCTACCTTTTAGTAACATCCACTCCTTCCTAGTAATTTTTGTCACCTTGTGAATCTCCAAAGGAAAGCACTGGTAAATGAAACTCTCCTCAGAGTATCAGCAGCATTCTGACCTGTTCAGGAACACCAGTCTCATACACAGCTCGCCCTGCCTTGTTACATTGATTTGGAATTAATTACAGCAGAACGAAAAGCACACAGAACATTAAGATGCTGGCCCAGCCCATGTACCTTCCAAAAAGCCTCTGAACAAGTTCAGAAAAATAAACCATCAAAAAAAATCCCCAAATTTAGTAAATCTCAGTGTGAAGGTGTACCAAGGATCATCTCATCTGAAAGATGCTACTGACACTTGAGACATGACAAAATACAGTTCAGGCATGCAGTATAACTTGAAAACTCCATTTTTATAATACTTTAAATGCAAATACAGGAACTTAAATTTTGGGGTCATACCCAAGAGAATTATTCATTTAACTTTAATTTGAAGGTTGATCATTAAATAAATAAAAATTGGTAAGTCTGAAAGATTTCTTCCACATGGATAAAAAAGTAAAAAACTAACATCAAAGCTAGAAATATAAAACATTAATATTTAATTACAAAAAACCCCAAAACTGTTGATTACCAAACTCCTGAATTTAAAAAAAAAATAAAAAGCAAACAAACAAACAAAAATCCCCAAAACAAATCAGAAAACCTTCACAACCAAGGACACATCAGACAGTGCATTAACAAAGATTCCACTTTCTACATTGCAAATCTAACTTGGAAATAAAACAACCTACAACATTTGCAAAGCATAAAAATCAACACAGTCTCTGGATGGCCACAACTTCAAAACTGTATGTCACAAGCAAAAATTGTATGTCATATGCAAACAGTGGTTTTGTCCCAAAAAACTGTCCCAGTACAAGGGCAAATGCAATGCCTTCAACAGATTTCCCAAAAATACCCAGTCAACGACAAAATGCAGGTAGAGACAAGTCACAGAGCAAAAATAGGATCGTTGGTACAGAGAACGCAATGAAGGAGAAAGTGACACAACAAAATTCTGCATAAAAGAGTACAAAAGAAGGTAAATTTATTTCTCTCAGACTGTCAAAGATCATAATTCAATAAAGAAAGCAAAAGAATATAGGAAAGGGCAGTGATAAAGCAGGAACAGAGGCCCACTTTCCAGGAAGCCATTCCACATGAAGGATCCAACAACCTTTACCCCGCTGAGGGACAGGCCTCTCTCTTCCATGCTTTGGCACTTTTGCTAGGAATGGGCACAGCAACACAGCCTCAAGGAAGGGCAAAGGGAATCACAGCTTATGTTCTGCAAATTCGCCAGTAATTTTTCATCTGAGATTGCCAAACTCTTAAAATCTGAAGTCTTTCTGAAAGAACCAGTTTCTAGTGTCTAAATGGGAAGGTCGATTTTAATAATTTTACTTTTAGTTTATTATACACATTTTTAAGTGACAGCAAAGAATTCTGGTGAACATATCACAGTTTTCTTAAAGAATACTAATACTTTTTCCTTTTCAAAATTAATCTTAAACTCCTAGAATTTCAAAACTATTGGGTTTTCTCTTTGTGTTTTTCTGAATCAGCTCTATTTATCTTAATATTTGATGTTCAGACGCCACAGCAACAAATGTATATGGAAAAAAGTGGACATAAAACTGTCATAAGAGAAACAGCCTAAAGGAAAAAAGCACAAGAATAGAGAAGGAATTTGAAGTGACAGAAGAAAGGCCTAATAATAATGAATGTAAGAAAACAGGGAATGGTTTGTCACATTTCAACACATGAATAGTAGATATCATATTTACACACAACTTGTTTCACTAAATTATTTCATGACCTTGGGCAAAGACTGTTTTAATCCTCTGTGGCATATTTATTCCAGCATCTCTAAAACAGATGTCATTCCTCTGTCTCTGTAAATGCTGCTCTCACCTATCTCCAAAAAGGAATTACCTAAGATTGTGGCAAGAGCTAAGACAGATTTGAGTCAACTTTACCCACTGTGCCATATGCCATTCTGGGTTGCAGGTCTTCTACTACACTTTCACTATCAAAATTGCAATATACTATATAAATACATAAAGTATACATTTATATAGTAAATAAATATCATTATACTAGATATAAAACATGCTGGAGCTCTTTCTCTCCAAAGAAATTAAAAGTTCCTTGTCTTAAACACATTCATTCTGTTGGCGGTACTAGTCCAGCATATACAAGTGTCTGATTCTGAGACAACGAAAACATTCACTCCTGTAAAACAGAAAAATGTCCTAGGAGAAGATAAACTAACAGCCAATAATTTCAGAAATTGAAGACAAAAGAGAAATGCCAACCCTATGCTGAGTTAATAAAAGCTTGTTTGTGTAGTTTTTTCACCTCAAGAGTTCCGTGGTTTAAAAGAACATAAAAACTTTTTTGTTGGTAAAATTAAACTATAAAATGAGGCACTTGATTTTCCTTTAGTCATGGCTCAAACTTTACATTTTACTTTAAAGAACCATGCCTTGTTTTATCAATTTTTAAATACAAATTGGCATGAAATCACCATTTCTTCACTTACACAAAACCAGTCAGAAAAAACAGCTTAACTCAACCACAAAATATTTACCTGCCAAATGGATAATGGGAAGTTAAATGTTAGTTGTATCTCTAACACTACAGTATTGACAATGAAAATCACTTTCTCATCCCCTTAGAATAACCATTTCTGAGTACCCCATGAAACAGCAAAATGGAGTGCTACTGCACATGGTGAAAACTAAGGTGCTGTGACAGCAGGCCAGAAGCTCTGTGGCCTTGACGGAAGAACTGAAAGAACCTTTTCTCTTCAGCCTAGTGCAAAGCACAGCAGTTAGTATTAGTGTTACTATAACACAAGAACAGGTGATGTTCTTGTGTTCCTCGGTGATGTGACAAATGTGGTGACCTAAAATTACAAAGTAATCATGAACTCAATTACATTTCTAACAGCAGTATGACCACTAGAGAATGATGTCACTAGCCCATTTTATTGGCTGGTGATCCCAAACACAGAAAAGCTAAATATGTGCACTATATAATTTTGCAGATCTGCTAAGATCTCTTTGTTTTCACGAAAGAATGCAAAGGAAAAAAAAAATAGGAAAAGGATATAGATTCCTTCTACCTGGATGATGACAGAAGGAAAGGCAGGGAGGAAATAAAACTGTATCAGCATCAGCTGACAGTGGTTAGAGAAACAAAATTATATATTGATGTTGCAGGGGTAATAGGAGGCAGGAAAAATACACCAAAAATCAAAACTCTGCAAAGCTGGTGATAATGGAAAAGACAGAACTGCACGTCCTCCAGGTGTATTGCACACTGCAGCCCAGGCCCTAAGCAGAGTCCCAGGTGGGAGGAATATGCATTCCATCCCTGGGACACAGAACAGCCATGAGCACCCAGGCTCTGCTCTGCTCACCTTGGGATGAAGGTCTCACCAGCTTCCTCCTCACGCTCCCATTTTCTTCCTTACAATAACTGAAGGCTTCACCTCTCCACTTCTGCTCAGCTCCCAGATTGCTATCTGGAGAAGGCAATTCCTTCTGACATCACTCATCACTGTCTTCCCATGCTCCTAATTACTTCTTTTCCTAACCTGGGCTCTGACAAGTCCCTGTCTTCAAGTGGCCACACAGCACAGAGGATGCTCCCAGCACTCTCCCTGAGGCTCTGTGTTCTCACACATTGGTACAAGGCGAGGCAGTCACTTCCAGGGTGGCTGTCACACGGTGAGTGGCGCAGCCCCTGCGGGCAGCCAGCCCCGCAGCTCACCAGCACAGCATATGGCCTGCTCCTCAGGGCCCTGGGGCTGTCACTGCTGCTCTCAGAGTGCCCCGCTCATCTGCCACTGCCACTGCCACTGCCAGGGTATTAGTGGGGAGCACAAGTGAGAAGCACAATGCAGCAGAGGCCCCATGCTGACCTGGAGGTGTCAGAGAAGACGCAGCTGACACATCTCCTGCTCTACCTGTCACATCAGCAGGGTCACGGTGCTCATGTACCTGTGCCTAACCTTGACAGAGGCAGTTGAGAGAGCCACTTTGGGCTCCCAGCCTCCCCTGAGCTCCTGAGTTAATAGGGACAGAGAATGATATGTTTTACTGCAGTAAGACGAAGCCAATTAGCTTCTGTCAGTGGACTCCTACCCATCAAATAAAGATTCTGAGGTCCCATTAATCTAACAAATACAGCCTTATTGGTTAATCTCCCCCTTTCTTTCCCTTTTTTATTCCCCACTGTACTTTCAGTTGCACACCCTCTAAGAGGATATATCCCAATTGGTAATTCTGCTCCAACCTGGGAAGTCACTACATCCAATTTACTGGAAAGGCCAATACAAAACTGCAAATGTGCAATGCACACATTCAGTTGCCAGCAGTAAGAGTTTGTACCAGGAGACAATGTTTAAGAGGAATTTGCAAAACTGCTTTCTGTAGCCTAAGCATGTATCTGGAGTGAAGAACAAGGCCACAGAGAGGAAAAATGAGAGATATTATATGAGAAAAAAGCCTAAAAACATCTACTGTATAAATAATGAATGCTAGCTACTTACAGTAGAGGGCTGCAGTAATGAAGAGGACGAAAGGAACTGCAGCTTAACTGGTTCAATTTGTTATCCTTCAGGATTTAACAGTATGCTAATCACAGTATGTTAATGATAGATAAATATTAAACACATTAAACAGCTTTAAAACATTTAGTTCTCATGCAATGGTTAATATATATCAAGAATATATTTGTTCCTAATTGATTTATTTTGCAAGTTACTCTTAAATTCATATTAAATACCTAGTTCTACACATTTATACAGTATAATTTAATGGTGTTTAACTCTACTCCAGGTATTGCCATGATTAAGAAGTTAACATTGACTTGCAGTTATCTTATGTTTAAAATATTTGCACTTGATTTTTCAGTTTCCTAAAACAGAATTAACTAAGCTCAAATGTTGCTGTCAACCAACCTTCCACATATCCCATTGAGCACAAAAGGGAGTATGGGTTGTATGAAAAAATTAGGATGTACTCATGTAATTTAAAAGTTTAAAGAAATTACTTGGCACAACCATCTAAATGCATGTCAACAAACCATAAATCTGGCAGTGATTTAGTTCCAACTGCTGAATTTTTCAGACATGACTATTAAAAATAACATCTACCAGGACAGAAGGTTTTATTCTGGACAACCATTTCCTCATTTTCCCAGACAGGATCTCTGACCTGGGCTTGCTCTAGCCTATAGTATCAGCCAACAAGCATTTGCTACCAATTGCAGCTGTTACACCCACTTTGACCATCAAAAATTCACTTGTGTCCGTTCTCATCCACATGTGAAGCAGAGCCATAACATAGCTTTGCACTTAATTCACAGAAAAGTAATTTTTAAGTCTTTCAAGATCACTTCTCTGCAAATTCAAAGGAAATGGAGAGCAAAAAGTAAACAAAAACATAAATCAATCAGCCACAAGTATTTCACCCTAGCAAGTTCCTGGATGTCATTAGATTTTGCAAAGCCCATTTTGAGACCCATTTCTTTCTGTTTTACTCCTGCTAACTTCTCGAAGTAAAACAATGACCTTTACTTCAGAGTCAGCAGTCCTTTTGATTCTATCAAATCAATGATTTCTTCCGACTGTTAGAAGAAAACTAACCTCCATTTTAAGGACTCTGTGCTACAGTGTTTTAAAAAAACCAACCAACCAAAACAAACAGAAACCCCCAAAACCTCAGAGACCTAGAGTTAATATTTATTACCTCTTTTATTGAGCTGAAGCATTCCTTAAGGCTGCTGACAAATTTTTTTAGTGGTCCTACATTATATGGCAAACATGGACATAAACAGAACAAAAGGCTTTCTGGGTCCTCTTTGTAAATAGGTTTTTTTATTGCTTGCTTGTTGCCAACTATTTTCAGCAATAGACCAAAAGATAAAGACAGAACTTTGACAGATGCGAAAGGAACAAATTTATCTGAAGTGTGATACAAAAGGTAAGGTTTCCTATGAAATTACACATTTTTGAGGGGTGGGTACCACATGAAAATACCCACTGTACTCTCAATTACTCACCTTCTAAGAGGATGTATCCCAAAAGGCAGTCCTGCTCCAACCTGTGAAGTCAGTACACCCAATTTACTCCTACTTTTGTGCTTCGGAAATGCATGTAGGAATTGAAGAGCCCAGATTAATAATAGTTCTCCTTCTCCTCCATGGTCTCTTTTAAAGATGAAGAAACCTGTGTCTTCTTTCAACATTACCCAGCCTCCACAGCCTTCCACAGGACAGCTACTCCTGGCCCTGAGGTTCACTCATAGAGGTTTTAAACCCCATATCTTGAACATGGGCTGATGTGAAAACATTTTAACTATTTTAACTGAAGTGCTAAATTTAAAGTTCTTTCCCAAACTGGAACTTGCTGCTTCCTTTTATTGTTAGCATTAACTTTGTTCTTATTTATATTTGTTCAAAAGACCATAAGAATAATGGCCTTCTAAACACCATCTCCTGAGAAACCTCTTTTCTGTTGATACAGAAGACCAAAGCTTTCCCTTTTGCTGCCAATGTGATCATAGAAGTAGTTCTTGTCATCCTTAATGTTTCTTGCTAAACAGATCTAATTTTGAGCCTCAGTTTTCTAAGTACCTCTCCATAAATCTGTGTTACTTTTTTATAGCTGTTCTTAGTAAACTAACTAATTTTCTTTTCTACATAAAACCAGTGGGGAGTTCATGATTCAGTCAAGTTAGTATTTAATAATCTTCCTCTGCTATCCTTCTTCCACACATGGATAATTTTGAATTATGCTCTTAATGTCATCTATTTAAAATCAGGTCACCTTACTTTCTGCTTTTCTTAAACTGTCCCCCAGGAGATTTTTAAGTTTTATATGTCTGTCTTCTTAAAAGCCCTTGTTTCTCTGTTCCTCTAGCAGTTCTCACCCAACCTAACTTCCTCAGCCTTGGATTTTTCTGGATCAGACTGAAGGCTGTTTGAATAATTTCAATTTTTGCACTGTCCCCGTCAATAAACAAGTATTTGTCAGTTAATGAACCTGATGAATTCTAAGATTTTGCTGAGCATTCACTAATTCCACCCCCCCAAAATGCCTCCTTATTTAAACTTCACAATCTACCTAAAATTCTTAAATTCCTAAATACCTAAAACCTTAAATTCTGTGTCGATACAAAATCATTTAATAAAAACCATCTCACCAGACTCCTGATTTCATGATCTTTTGTAAATTATCAAAATTTTCTCCTTGTGGTGTGGCATTATGGGTTTTGACCTTCACACAGTTGTTCAGGTTGTGGGCATTTTGCACATGTTCTCCTTTAACCTCCATTTAAAGCTTTTACCCTAAGGCAGTCAGCATATATTAAAAACTGAAACCTCTTTAATCAATTACTCCATATCATGTGCCAGTGTTTTAAACATATCCAAATTTCATTGTGCATGTTCCACAAAACACAGTCTACTAGAATAGCATATGAAAAAAAGTAATTGGTTGTGTTCTTAATAAATTAAAACAGCAATCGCACTAGAAATATTATGTCATTAGCAGAAATCACTTTTTCAAGTGAAAATAATCATGACAGAGCCATTTAAGAATACAGACAGGAAACAACATTCACCAGGAATTTTACTTGATTATTTGAATAATTAACAAGTTTGAGGATGCTGTATCTGCATTTATACTACCTAGAAACAGAAATTCAAGTGAAATTAATCCAGTAGATAGTCCTACAGGATGTCTTCACTGGATGTGGATATTTACATGCATGCAGGAGCTACTCCAGAGCACTCTGAAAAGTTTAAAGATTAGGGATATGAAAGCTGTTCTCACTATCACTGACATATATGGCCAACAATGAGTCTTTTTTACAATTCTCAGTATTGTCACCAGGGCCTACTTGCTGCACATGCAAAAGAGACTCCAGGACTAGAGCACAGAGTTGAAAGTATCCCAAATGCCCTGAGCAGCACCACAAATGAGCAGCTTCCAAAGAGAAAGGAGCAATCAGTAGGGGCAGCAAAGCCCAGGAATTATAGACTGGGCTATCTTGAACATGGGCTGTTGGGAATCTTTCCCAACATGGGAGTTGGGAATCTTTCCCTCCTAATACTTTCTTTTGAGTTTTGTGGTTCAGATAAATATTGGAATGGAATTACCTCACCTTCTTTTTTAAGCGATCAGCTTTCTCGTGCTAATGTTTTCCTTTGGGTGGATGGAAATTTCTCCTGCTTAAAGTTTAGCTTCTCTTCTTAAAACATAACAATTTACAGGTTCTTATGTATCTACACCCTTATTTTTCTTTTTAAGCTGCAATACCATACTCTCAATTCAAAGTCTGTATTGTAATTAAGCATGGCAAAAAAGAAACCTCAAATCAATGTTTCATCATAGAATAATGTAAAAAAGAGCAAGAAGAACAGAAAGGAAGAAAATCCCATTACATCACACTATAAAAAATAAAGACAGAATCCATAATGAAAATCACATTATAAAAAAGGACCTTATGGGTTTTTTTGTAGTAAATCTATTGGTTTTAGTAAAAATGTTGCATATAGAGTGGATTTAGAAAAAAAAAATCTTTAAAACTAACTTTGAAACAATGCTGGTTTTCAAAACTATCTCTGAATCTTGGAATTAAAATAGTTGTTTATACAAATTTCTGAGCCTTAACAATAGATTCTCTCTATGAAGGCAACAGCTAGTGAAAGGGAAAGTCAAAAGGGAAAGTCAGCTGGGTGCTTTTAGAAATCTTGTTTTCTTAATCAAAGTCTTCTGGCATCACAATAGTTCCCAAAAATACATATACATAGCATGATAAAGTAAGGCCATCAGGAACTGTCTCCAGCCATTGCTTGGGGCCAAGCACAGAACAGCTTTGCAAAATAGATCTGAGAAAAGAAGTCTCTTCATAAAGCAGTAAGAATGGGGGGGGAAATGGAAGGGAAAAAAAAGAGGCAACTATTTTTTTTAATCTATTTTTACTCCAGCTTTGTGCCTCACTGCAATGGAAGACTCTGCTGAAGTATTTCAATCAAAATCAGTGCCCAGCCCTGTTCTTTTTCCTGAGGTACAGTCTTGAGTGTGGAACTTTGCTCAAGATCCCTTTTCAGTTTGAACTGACTCATTCCGGTTCACTGCATTCTCCAGTATAACTGAACTATGAAGTGAAGGGCTACTATTCCGTGTGAAATTAATAAAGGTAAAAGAAGGAAAAAAAGACTGCTCCAGATGGCCTACCAGAGCTGCAGACCTAATACGTGGTGGTGCTTATAAAATTAAATTAAGAACGAACTGACTGCGTGTACAATAACAGTAAAACAACTTTGCCTATTCCAGTGCAGGAACCTCACAACAAGAAGCTTCAATACACAAATTGCAGCTCAAGAGCCAGGTGTGTGTTTATGAGCTTTGGGCCCTTGAAATATGATAAATTCACCATGGGAAATAAAGAAAACTAGCTTTGGAGAAAGTCTGCTTTTATCTTCCAGCACTCATATGCCAGCAGTACCAAACCTTCTCTTCTCCCTCTCTCCTCCTCTTACTTCCCCTGGCAGTTCATCAGCCTTTATGGACCATTTCAATGCTTTACAAAGTTGAGTCTCGACTCGTAGTCAAGTGAAGTCTCTGCATACGGGATCTGCAGGAGCACCTGTTCCAGCAAACATTGTCCAGTAATGTGCAACTTTGTCAGGATTTTTCAGCAGATAACAAGCACCAATGAAAATATTTTTCCTGTTCCCTCAGTAAAAGAAGGATGGGCTCCCACTCCATTTATGACATGAATAAAGGTTTGGGGAAAATGAAGTGTCTGGTATCCTTTGTTACCATGGTGACCACCCCCTTTGGAAGGCCAACTGATTTCAGTTTGTTGACAGAATGATTTGTAACTGAGTTTCAGAGAAGTGTGGTGTTCATCATATTTTGACTGAAACAACTCATTTTTAGTTTTGCCTTTTGCCTTGTCTTTGTCTTACAGAGCAATATGGCTAAAACATGAGAAAATCTGTTGATGTTATTTACTGTTCTGAGGCCCCTGGCACTAGCAAACAAAGAGGAATGCTGTTCAGCACCAAAAATGTCTTCACTGGTTAGCATGAAATGCCTTATCACTTGGCCCCACAGGACCGAGGGGGAGGCACTTTTAGATGCATTGTGCATTACAGTCTGTCTGCAGTGAAAGATTCTGCATCTTAGCTTCAAGTGCTCAGCCAGAATGTAGAGTGCACAAGTTCAGCTACAGATAATAACTGGAAGCTGTACACACAGGACGCTAACCCATAGAGGGGAGAAAACAAGGAAGTGCTAAAATTCATTTTTATTCAACTAAGCAGCATCTGAAATTCACAGCTGCTTCTTTAACAGAGTAACACCTGGTGCATAGGGACAGCACATTGCAGAACGTCTGACCGGGTACTGTGTGCTGCAGAGAAGGGCTCCCCAGCTGGGCCACTACCAAGCCTCATACTCGAAGGACTCCAGCAACAGCAGGAGTTTAAATATTTTAAGGCAGCAAAAGCAACTGCTGTTACCAAGAGAAGTCCTGCTTTCCTCTAGTCCCAAACATTCCACCTAGTCCATGACACTCCCAGCTTTTGTGCTAGTGTGGCTTTTTATGTGGCTGCAGTTTCATCTGGATCACAAGGCTGAAATAAAGCCTAAAGCAAAAAGGCTCATCATGTGGCTATGGAGGTATGAAAAGGAGGGGGACCTAAAAAGGAGAAGTGGCTACAGCTTTGTTTTGGTGCCAGTGCTAAGCAAAAGCCCTCCTACCTCTCCCAAATGTATTTCCAGGTTTGCAACCATAATCAGTTATTTAATATGTGAGCTTTTATGGCACGTGAATGTTAAAAGAAATTGCTACCAAGACTTCAAAATATTTTGTGCAATGAATTACTTTATCTTAGTTTTCTATTTATGCCTTAATATCATAATTCTGTTTTCTTTGACATTTATTAACGGGAACATTATATCAAAGCAATGCGATCATCAGGAACTCTGAAGTTTGTGAAGTGCTATTGCTGATCCCTCAAGCTGGTCATCTGTTTCTCTTCCAGATACTGCAGTCAACATTCTGGAAAGTATTACAGTGCCAAATAAAGAAGATTCATTCTGGTGCAGCATTGCATAGGAGGAGATCATACCTGAAAATCTTAACAGGTGCTTGGCCACCACCAAAGCAGCTGTAGCTAAAACACCTTGTTAACCGTAAAACTACAAAGAATCAAGCAAACTCTGCATATGAAGATGCAGATTTCTGAGATTTATTATTTTAGGTGTTGATTGGTTTTGATTGGAAGCCAAACTTCTCAGAAGACTTTACAAGGTTTAGTGAGTCTCACTGGAAAAGAACTTTTGGATTCAGAACGAAGACTAGAAAACCTGTACACCAAAGAGCAGTTATTAGCCCAGTGTCCATGGAACTCAGGGCAATATGGGAAGACGACGCTAATTCTTCTGTTCTGCCACTCCAAAACTGAAAGTTACTATCTTCACTTTTCTTACAGATTATATCTTCTTTCTCAATTTTCTGGGAGCAAAAGTCCCACACAAACATTCATTTTGACATAAAATAGAAGTTTTCAAAATCAGAATTTTTTGCAGTGCCAAGAATAGTAACAAAGTGAGAGGAAGATCAAATTATGCTGGAGTGAACACCATCAAAACCATACTGCTATTCAGACAAGAGAGCACAATAGATCTATCACAACTCTTCCTCATAGTAGAGAACTACCTTCAAGTGTACAGAGTATAATTGAAGAGGATACTCAAATATAAAAGTAAATTCAGATTAAGTATTTTGAAATCCCCACACAATCTCATTTTCAACAAGGCTAAAAAATAGAAGCCAACATTCAGAGTGTAGCAAATTAACATTCAGAGATGCATAGCAAGACTTCTCCTAAGAAGCCCTAAGGTTTTTTAAAACCAGGCAATAGATGAGAACAAAGCAGATAGATGCAGGGTGTCCAGAGAAGGACACTAAAATCCATCATTTAAAATAAGGTCTGCTTCCACATACTCCTGAGCATGCCAATGCTCCAGCCTCATTGCACTTGAAAGCAAACCCTCCAAAGGAGGTAATTAGAACGCTAGCTTGATATTTATCATGGAGATACCATTCCCCAGCATGTCAGTTGCGTTTACTCTACACTAATACTGAGCATAAATTTCATCTTTTATTGATTTATAAATATTTCATACTATGTAAAATATTGTCAGATTATAATTCTCTCTCCATAAAATGGCAAGCAAACGTCCAGCCATCTGTTTGGCTAATGAGAACAATCACCCAGGCTACTTTTCAAGCATAACGCATCCCAGTTTGAAACTGCTTTCAGTGTAAGCACCTGTTCATACATATCAATTAAAATGATAATTACTCCGTTAGTGAATATAATCAAAACAAAATAGTTACAGCTCTATTGTTTACCAATTAAGACTGCAGAGTTCACTGGTGATATATATCTGGGCTCACTTTTTTTCTTCCTTACCCATTCTAAGACTGGAGCAATTTCACACCAATTTAAGGCAATGTATTTTTCAATATTTGAGAATTTACATTTATAAAGCAGCAAAACTACATATGCTCTCATGGAAGGTGTCTCTCTCTGTGATAGATCATGCTGATATATCTTCCCATGAAAAGAAGAGGACACTTCTCCCATGAAAGAGAAGGCCACTCTTTACAAGTTGGACAAATGAAAGATGAAAATAAACAAAAATGAGAATTCTGGTCTTTGTACAGAGTTCTTCCTACAGGGTAATTGTCAGACTATTTTTTATATTAATAATTATTAGCATTTAACAATTAACTCATTATACAAATTGGATTATGATGACTTTTTACAGCAGACATGTTAAAGTGCACTTAACTTCAGCACAGAAAGTAACTCTCAGAAAACTTATGCATCCTTTCCACAAAATGCAACACTGCCGTTCCTGTGCTCATCACTCCTCCAGTTTTGCTCAAAATTCCTCTCAGTGTAGAAAAAAATCTTCACCTCTGTATTGTTTGCTATTTCTCATAATCTTACAGAAGTATGACTGTACCTAGATGTG
>VZTN01023397.1:234850-250279 GCA_013400515.1 Erpornis zantholeuca
TTGCCTACTGCACTTCCTTCTCAAGACCTCAGGAAAGCCCACTCTGAATATTTTCTGTTAGAGAAAGGTCTGCATCTCATACCAAGAATGAATCACTCAGAACAATACAAATATGAGTCACCAGAATAATTAAGTGATCACCCATTAAGTATTCAGAGCATGCCCAAGATGAATTGGAAGTGCTACCTCACTCTTCTTCACAGGCTGCTAACCAGAATTTCCAGAGCACCTTTCCTAAGTTTATTTGAGGCCTTGCACCATGACCCAAAGCAGTGTATATTCTGGATTCTCCACAGACAGAGGGGTGTAAAGTTTTGCACTGTGGCCTCCTGAAGGCCTCTGCTGCTACCCAAGTACTTCAGCAGCCCATGTGATCCCCCAGAGTCTGTGAGCCCACCAAGAGAAGCTCATTTCAGTGAGACATTCGGCCTTCAGCACAAACCCAGTGAGCCACTCAGTTCTGTCCTTCACCTTCTTCAGAGGGAAATCACACAGTGCCCAGAAACAAAGAATTATAGTCAAAAATCTCTCTTAAGGCCCACAGCTGCTACACATCTGTCTATCTATCTCCTATCCCATCTTTAGCAGGACTAGAAAATTTTTAACCTTTTAGTGGCCTCTCAGTTACAAAATTAATAATGCATTTGCAACCTTAAAAATCAACTTCTAAAATTACAGTCTGTGCCTCTGATTACAACCTTCTTCCATCTGGATAATAAAGGCAGTGATTTCTGGGTTTTAAGTGAAGTTTGGGGTTGTTGATTACATATTTACTACTGCTAAAGCCCTACTTCTTCTTAAAATGTAGAAGATTTTAAGATACAAAAGATCTCCTTTAATCTGTATCTATTTCTGTACTTCTCACACAGTGTGCATCTTTTTAATTCTCTGGTTTAACCTAATTGCACATCATAAGTGAAATGCTTAGACAAAACCTTGCATAACTATTGGCCAGGGAAAAATCCTAAAATTTAGTCTCTGAATCTGAGAAAGCAAAATGTAGTCTGAAAAAGAAACTGAACATGATTTCTCCATGTTATTTAAAAAAAAAGTGAAAGAGGACTTGTTGGATTAGTAACAATTCAACTGGTTGAATTCAATCATTCCTGTTTGGGGGAGCGGGATTTTATTTCAATGTAATTTCATTTTTAGATGAATTTGCCATAGTCTTCCTTTGTATTTTTCCCCACTAAATTTAACATGGATGTCATTACACATCATAAGTGTAATTACAGGTTTCAGTGGAGAGATGACATATAATTAGATGTAATTATGCTCATTATGTAAACGTAACACTATAAATTAAATATACAGAAAACCAACGAAGAAAAAATAAAATCACAAGGGAAAAGAGAAAGTGAACTAATCCACAAGGTAATAAAGCCAAAAAGAGAAAAGGAAACTGATAAAGTAAAAAACCCTGTCCTCTAATGTAAATATCTCTTTTTACCCCTCTTTGTAATGTCATTTAACTTAGTATAAGTTTTTATTTTACTTCTTAAAATGCTTGCAAGAATGGGACCAGATCAAACATGTTATTAGCCCTTGGATTAAAAGCATTTAGAATATGAATCCCTCACCTTTCCCAAATGGAAGTACTTTTATTAATTAGGCAGTAAAATCCCTGGACTTATTAATCACTGATATCTGAATAACCAAGACACTTCTCCTTTAGCCATTACACTTTTTCCTCTTTTACTGCACTGCAGATTGTACACCCAATCTCCTACATTTGCTGTAATCATTCAGGTTCTGGCTAACTGAGGAAGCAAATGTAGTTGTCTAGCTCCTCACAACAGACATCAAGAGCTTAAAGCTACTCCCTGTATAAGTGGCAATAATACTTCTGAGGTAAATCATACAGAAAACTCTGACAAAATTAGGGGACATTAGGAGATGCTCCACTGTACCCAGATGGAGTTTGGTCAGGCTCAGAGAATCTGATCTAGAAGCCATGGGAACATGCTGGCTCTGCATTGGATCATTTAGTACTTTACCACTGTGATAAAGTGGTATTTTCTTGCAAAAGAAAATTTCTTGCAAATTCCTTGCAAAAGAAATTTGGGGTTGCCCTTTAATGTCTCTTCTTGGTAGTGACTGGAAAGCATAAACAGGTTCTGTCTCTCCTTTCATTGCTGACATTGTCAGTTCTATTGACAGGGTGAGGTACAGAACTTGGTACTTAGACAAGCAAAGGGGGGAGAGATTCTCAAGTGTTACTGGTTTGAAATTTGGGTAGCTCTCAGTTCCTAAACCTATGGCTCTATTCTGTTCCTAACCTACAGGTCTTAAAAACTGCAAGAACTGTTTTTTAAAACCTTAGCCATTCACATTTTATGAGGGCTTAGCTAACTGCACAAGTACCATTTGATTTAATGACTGAACTTTTGCAAGGTGAGATGAAGGATTTTTTCCTGTCTGTAGTTCTGAAGAGTATCTACAGGAGATGCCAAACACTCTCCAGCTCTCAAGAATTACAGGTGGTCAGATGCTCAGTCTTCATGCAGTAGCTTCAGTAGCAGCAGGGGCTGCTCACTATATTCCTGCAGGTGACTGATCCTGCTGTCTTTCCTGGAGGATTCAGCCTATAATACTTGTGAATTCTCTGTTGTTAGCATTGGTAGAAGTTTCAGACACCTGGATATTATTACATTCTGTATCATTTAAATAAACAAAAGCTGTATCCCATAAAAAAATAATTATGCAAACATTTATAATCATTCTTGGGGACTCTGAGGCAGAAGCCAAGGCCTATAGGTAACATTTGCTTCCAAGACCAAAATGTGCAAGTTATGACTTTGTGGCAGCATATGGGAAGCTGTTGGTAAAGTAGCAGATGCATGTTAAAAATCCAATATGGGCTGGAGGAAAACATTTGTTATTTCCCATAGAATAATTCATCATATGTTCATAGACAGAATATTCACAGGGCTCTGCTCACCAAGGACATGGGAACCATTTTCATACTGCAGGCCCATACTACACATATTATAGAAGGGAGGCCCTGGAATGGCTGTTGTTGAAGTGCATCCTGATGTCTTTGAAGACTGACAGACTTTTCGTCTTTTAGGACAAAACGTAAGTAATCGGTCATGCCTTTTGTTCTTATTACACTACACCAAAAAAAAAAAGCAGCTTTACCAGCTCTTTGTGTTTCAAGCACGTTTCATCAAGTGCTCTTTTGCACAGTATATTGGTGAACCTGGATCTCTGAAAACTGTATATATTAAAAAGAAACAATGTACTTGCCTCAATGAAGACTTTACCACTCCTCGTACGCATGCACAAAGTCTGAACAAATAAAAAATAAAAGCCTTATCCAGAAAAAAACAAAACTGTTAGAAGATAACCTAACCACACATTCTAGAAGCCAGCTGATATTTAAGGCCTGGTCTAAAATCAGATTTAATAGAAATAAGAGTAGTTGACCACTTAGTCATACGCATGAAAAGCTTTTATGAACACTCTTAATTTAAATTAAACCATACATGATAATTCATGCTAAAATCCACCCATCAAACCCATACACATTTTATATGTCAAAAGGGCTTAGGCAGTAAACTTGTGGTACTTGACCAGTTAAGTAAAAATCCCCAAGATCACTGTGATTCCATTCTGCCTGAGCTGAAAGAGCTATTAGGTTGCTGAGTAAACAGTTCCCCTGTTCCTCCTACCTGCACACTTGTTTCCTGTACTTATTCTCAGCTTTTTTTTTTCTTCTTTCGTGCCAGAACCCACACTTGAATCAGCCCACCCACTTTTCATCTGCCAAACAATCAGCATCGCTCCTTAAATCTTACAGCTCTTTGGCAAAGACTCCCAACACTGCTCTCCGAGGACACGCTCATCCTTCCCTCTCGGAACAGCGAGCCAATGTCATGGACGTATTTACAAATGCTGTAGTAGAAAGCTTAGAGCAGCAGCTCCAAATGGAATAAAACCATCTTCATGTAAGAGTGAACAATAAATGGGAAAATGCAGTGTTGCCTAAAGAGTGCCATCATTTTTTCCATCTATATTCCTCCTCAGAGAGCCAGCTCTAGCTGGGGATTTATCATGTGCATAATACAGAGCAAGAAAGATGGGAGAATAAAATTACATTTGAAAAAGGAAGATGATTTGGAAGCCAGGACAGATGAGCTGTGCACCTGATGCTACACCCATTGCTATCTGTCTTTGGTGGAGAATATCAATTTAGCTGACACCACCTTCTTAGGATACATTTGCTTTATTAAAATATTTCTAAGAAGGAAGAGGAAAGTCCCCAGACTCTGACTCCTCAGAATTTTTAACCAAGGCTCAAAAGCAAGAGGGTAACTTAGAAGAGGGAAAAGTAGAGAGTGAGTACCAGACAGAAAAGAGCTCAGCAGTGGCATGTATCTCTGCTACTGTGATTTTTGAGAAAGAGGAAAATGTGAGATCCTCATCTTCTGAAGGGTGCTGGAATCATTCTGCGACATCAAAAAAACTCTTGGTCTCCAGATAAGCAGACACTGTACCAGATGTCCTTCACGAAAAGCGAACGTGAGCATTTGCAATAAGGCCTCAATTACAACAATCAAGGACCTCATCTTATATTCTAATTTAAAGTCTCAGAGGTCAGCCACAAATCTTTAAAGAAACGTCACACACCAATAGCACTAAGCAACAGTTCAACAACAAAAGAGTTTGATAGGCACCAGAGCAATTGAGTTATTGATGGTTAGCAATTCATAAATCTCTTGTTAACAAGACTATCATACCACTCATGCTACTTTTACTTAAACTCACCTTCCACAAGCCATCTAGTGAACTCAATTAGCACAATCATGGACAACTCCAAATACTGAAACTACTTTATACAAGTGTTCCTTTTTACAACAGTCATTTTTCAAGAGGCCTTTGTCTTCTAGGTCTCTCAAGTAACTGAAAGTCTGTTCTGCAGCTGACTTTTTGAGAAAGTCACAGAGAGAAAAACTGAGAAGATGCCACACATGCAACTAAAGGTGACAATATTTCCATAAATTCTTCTGACAAAATAGATGGTATTCTCAATCAAAGCAAACCAGGAACTAGCTCATGGCATGTCCCATTCCAACTGTACAACACACTCAGGGCTTTTTTCTCCCCATCACGTCGTTCAGTTTAAGTTAATGATTTAAAAGTAATTAAATCCAATAAACCATGACAGATTAAATAAGAACTAATCAAAGTAAATAAATTACTGTTTTCACACATGGTTTTTGTTTGGGCAACAGAACAAAAAGAAGGAGATGATGGCAGTGAACAAAAGTGAATAAATAAGAGAAAAGAAAACATTAGTGGCTGAGACACATTATAACTCATTAACTTTTCTGTCTGTTCTGCTGTAGAAAATACTCTGTATCAGCTAACAAGACAATCTAATGAGACCTATCAGGGGAATGTTATTACAAGATTAGGAGAGGGACCAGCAGCGAGGCTGTTTCTGCACAATGGAAAAAAGGATTTGTATTTAATTAACAGCATTTATCTCAACAGCCCATTCCTAAGGAATAGTTTGATAAAGGCTATCAGTCTCTTGAACCAATTGGTCAGTTAACCTCACAGATAGTTTTAAAAGAATAAATCTGGGATAACCCTTTGTTGATTACTGTTGATTACTATCTGTCGAAGATATTTGTTGGAACTAGCATTTGGTTGACACTGACAATAAAGTAAGTTGGATTTAGACTTTTCCATTCTCCTCCCAAATAATCGTTACCAAAATACATGCACACAGTTACAGGTAGTGCATGCACGTGTATTGCTCAAGTCATAAGCACAATGGACCAAAGACTTCAGGATTTTTCCAGAATCCAAGCCACAGCAATCACAGCATGTTCTTGACTGAGTGAAGGAAACTAACAGCATTCCCTGTGGAACAGCTCCAGTGAGGCGCAAGGATTAACTGCTAAAACCTAAAGATTGCTGCCTGAGCGTTAGCAATAAAAATAATTCTTGTATTAATAAAATTAGGAGAATCCTATGAGAAGCAAATGCCATAGAAGGATTAGTTTTAGTACTGAGATTAAATGTCACAAGTTTCTGCCTCCCAAACGTGCATCTGAATGATACTTCTTGTAATTCTTCACTATTATTTTTATTATTGCTCCCTACAAAGACACTGGCAAGTTCTTTAAAAATAGCTTCACATGAAAGTACAAAATGAAAAATGTTGAAATATTTAGAGAACAAGTACCTACACACTTCTGAAGAGTTCCTGAACTTGAACAATTTAAAACAAGCAGCATTCTGTACAGATGACTGATCTAAAAGTAAGAGAGACTGTTGTACTCATCTCTAGCTACAAGAACAATAAAAATACAATAAAGATAATTCTTTTATTCATATTTTTCAAAACAATTGAACTGACATGCTCCAATGTGAACCTCAGGCTCTTCACGAACCAGAGCTGTCATCACCCAGGCAAAAAAATCTTGTTCGTCCTCCCACCTACCTAGGGCAAAAATAAAAAATAACCTGATGGTTACTCCAACACCAAAAAAACCTGCAAATACAAAATCTTCCTTCTGCTTATCTCTACTGGAACTTTCAGGTGTACTGTCAGTTCCATTGTCATTTCTTCATTTACTTACAATCAATATCATTGAGCAGCTAATTG
Source organism: Erpornis zantholeuca (assembly GCA_013400515.1). Taxonomy (NCBI): domain Eukaryota; kingdom Metazoa; phylum Chordata; class Aves; order Passeriformes; family Timaliidae; genus Erpornis; species Erpornis zantholeuca. The sequence continues at coordinate 241,473 of VZTN01023397.1, forward strand.
GCATTAAAGCTTTGTGATGATACTGAAGCTTCTAAACCTTTTTTTTACATACATAATAAAAAACTAATTCTTGCTGTCTACAACTTTCATTATTAACACTAATGTCTCTAATTTCAGACTTCTGTAATATGGCTGGCAAACTTGGCACAAGACATATGGCTATGACAGTTCTTTTTAAGGCATGAACTTTCTAAATGATCATTCCTTTAGTTTACTCCATGACCCTTTCAAGAGTTCTGATTCCTTTCACAAACTGGGAAATCCTTTCACAGTGGTCACTACAAGGGACTGCTCAGCTGCAGCAGCATTTTGCATAAGCAGTTTAATTATCAGATTCTACTCCACTGTATGAAAACAGGAGAAAATCTTGAGCAGCATAATTCAACTGCCACACATACTTCTAAGTATAAGTATAAGCCTATGGCACACAGGCTTGTAAGGCTTCAGATAGTCTTAGGTTTTTGGTTTGGCTTTTGCTTTAGTTTTTTTTTAGTAAATTGTACCTGAAAGCTTTTATGAATTAAATGTAAAACTATAGAAGTCCTGGTAAAAGCCTTGGTCCCTTGGGCTGGCAGCAATTGCTGACCACTCAAGGCAATTGCCCCTTACATCTGGCTGAGACCATACAGCTAATATTCTCCAAGTCTCATTTAGACAAAGGCATTCCCCTTTGGAAAAGGGCCTTACTGAAACCATGCACCCGGAGCCAACAAGCCACTTCTCATCACCACCTCTGGGCCATTCCCCTCTCACAGTTTAGCAGCAGTCAGGAGAGGCCCAGCCAGCCCTCTTGGCTCGGTGGCCCCAGGCTGCATGGGGCACATGAGGACACAGGAGCAGCTCCCCAGCTGGTGCTGGTTGTTTCCAGTGGGCTGCTCGCCATTAGCATTCCAAACAGATCCCTCCCCAGCACTTGCTGACATGCTGTATTGATCAGTGGATGCCCGTGCTCACTGGAGACCTGATTTCACTGCCTTTCATTAATTTAATTCTCTTAGCTCCAGCTAAGTGGCTTGACACCTTTTTATTACATAAAGCCAGTCTTTTGCAGGCCTAATTTTATATCGTTTTGATCATTAACAACATGCTGCTCCAAAGAACTTGGAGCTCATCTGGAGGGACTCACTCACCCCCATGTCAGTGAACACTAGCAATCTTAGCAGATTTTTTTTCTTCTTTTCAGATTCTCCAAAGCATAAAGAAAGTTGTTAGTCTTGAATAAATTGCACATTTCATTTAATGGAATCCAGCCTTACGGATTCTGAGAGTTTATTTCATCTATCATAAAACCACTTTCAGTGCATATGTTCTACAAGACTTGGCACTGTACTGCTGCAGACATGAAAGCTATTATTGTAACCGAACAATCAGATGTCAGTAAAATACTGTCTGCTTTTCCTTAGAACACCTAATGCTGTCACAGGCAGCCCTTCCCACTTTTTATAACAGTGCTTGGTATTTCTTCTGTAATCCAGATACCCCTCGGTTCAGAAGAAAATGGACAGGATTGATGAAAAGCTATTAGCTTCGCAGAAATGAAAGTTGGATCAGTTACTTAAATGTACCTAATAATGTGTCAATATGTGTAAAACCTAAAACAAGGCCTGCAATGACTTATTAGATTATTCCAAAAAACAGAAGTTGGAAAAAAAGGGACAGGAATAAATGTTTCAAACTTCCACAGTAAGTACAAAGTCAGCAAAAATAAACATTTTGCACATATGCTGTTACATTGCAGAATGCATCCAATTCTCAATCAAAAGACAATACCTTGCAGTTCTGAATTTATACTGCAATCAAAGCTAGCATGATGCACATACTACATATTCATGTTCACACGCATGGATACATGTAAAAAACAAACACTGACAATTTCATGTTTTATTATCACTAGAAGTGTGAATGCATTTAGAGGCTTGGCATCTGATAGTAATAAAACGAGAAAGAGGAACTCAAACAGTGTAATTCTGAGCAATTAGAACATACTGCACCTGTCACACTTGTTAGCCAAGGAGTACAGAAATCCTTTTACATGTTTCATGAACATACCACACTTCTTGGATTCTTCCAACGTACTGTGGATCTTGGAGGGTGACCAAACTAATCCTTCAGTTTCATGCTTTCATCATCTGAATAAATTATACCCTAAATCTTATCTTGCAAAATGCTGCTGTATTCTATTTGATTTATGATAAACATAGGCATATCCCTACTATAATCTTTCAGATCTTAATGAAACATCTTAATTCCCACTGAAGTTTGCCCATGAACAGGGTTAGAACTTTCCTAACCTGCTGTGTCAACAGAGGGCAGCCAAAAGCTGGCACTGTAGATTTCCAGGTAAATTTAGAAGAAAATCACCTGATAAGACAGATATCCTTTATTTTGCAAGAAAAGCTTGTTTTCTTCAAATTGTTGGACACACTTCAACAAAGTCAGTAGTTTTGACCAGGGAGCAGAATTTATGGCTTTCTACTGATGTTGTGAAGCACACTGTTACCTTCCTGAAGGTAAATTGATCTTCAATAACTTTTAAAAAGCCTTTGTGTCATTGAAACTGTGCAGAAATGTTAATTTGAATTTAACAGGAATTTGATTTTGTTACAAACACCTTTGTATTTAAAGCCACCATTGAAAGAGAGAGAATTCTATCCTCATCACTCCTTTCCAGTACAAACTTGCAAGATATTAATTCTAATTTTAATTTCATGGTCTCTATCTTTAACATTTATTCTAAGAGCATCTTCCTCAATTTTTTCATAGAATTTGAGAAAAGTGACCATTATGTTTCTTAAAGTAAAATAAGAGCATGAACACAACAAAAATACAGCTATACAATGCACAAGGACACATCACCAGCAAAACAAGGAACACCCATCTCACATCACTATCCTCTTACAACATCATCAACCAACAACAACCATTTCACTACATACAGAAAGAATCTCTATTTCACAAATTGTTTTTATTTTTAATGCACTTCTAAATGTTTACTCCAATTCAGAGGTCACATAGCATTAGCAATTGTTTTTTAAAGGGCAAATCTGTTCTTAGGAATAAATACTGCACAGGCAAACCATTAGGTTCTTCACACACAAGGCCTGAATAAGTCATTGATGCACAGTGTTTGGAAGTCTTCAGTGTTTATGGGATGCAATCACCCTTCAGGGTAGAGATGACCGAAAGCCTGAATTCTAAAGTGTGGCCCTGTCTCACTGCAGCAAGGGCACCCGCTGCTGCCTTACTCAGTTGGGCAGGGTATGGGTTTGTAAAATGACTGGGGAAGAGAGATAAAAAGAGATCTGTGATTCAACTCTCTGTGACCTTTCTTAGACAGCTGAGGTGCAGTTATCTTTTCAGCTTAACGATGAAGAAATCCAGAATTTGCATTATGAAAATTTTGAAAATGTCATTCTGAATAGCAAGACTCACACCAAGAGAAAAGAAATCAATTACTCCTTTTGACTAAAGTAGATGGCAGAAGCTGAAGTAATTGCTCCTTAAATAAAGTACACCATTCCCCACACAAGATTTAATCTTTTAGACTGAAAAAAGATTGCAAGTCTTGACATATCCCACACATGTTTATCATACTACTGCTGCTGCAGAAGGGAGGTTTAGCATCTCATTTGGTCTAGACAAACCAGTCACAACCTAGTTTTAGATTTTTTCTGTAGACACTGCTGACCAGGAGAATCTCAACAGCTAACAAGAGAATATGGTTTCATTGTTCATCTATATCTTACCAACTTTCTCAGTTATCCTCCAACTTGTGAATATTTGTTTATTTTGGCAATTTCCTATAATTTAAAAATTGAGTACAGCTTTCTCCAAATTAGTATTAAAATTAATAGGAAAAAACATATCTAGATGAAACTAGTTCTCATACTTTCTTAAACAGTATCAATAAAAAATTTAAATAGAAATAATTTTTACTCTGTCCTCTTCCTTCCTCACTTTTAAGTCAACCATGCAATAATATTTTAACTTTCCAGTGTAAATGCAAGTTTCCAACACTGGACAAAAATATAGACATAAATTTCTCAAGTCATCCCTGTGGTTTCTGTGTTGCTCTTGAAGTCTACTGTTTCATCAGTCAAGTTCTACTACAGATCCAATTCAGCAAATATGGCTGTACAAGATTTTAGCAAATACCAATCATAAAGTAAAAATTATTTACACATCTAAGCTACAGAATGGTACACCACGTGCAGGAAAAACATGCAAATGGAGCATTCAGGGAAGTACTTTACAACTGCACATGACAATACACTTAAAACACACTTGATGATACTGTAACAGTCACCAGACAGGCACACATCACTTGAGCTGAGCAACTGATCTGCAGTTAAAAGGCATACAAGCAATTTCACTTCCAGCAACATAAGCTGCAGGGTGCTGAGTCACACACCTTTCTTCTCCCTTTGCCACAAATCCAGTCAGAACAGCTCCAGTTCTAGACTTTAAGCTCTTCTGGCTAACAGGGACATGTTAGATCCTGCCTGGATCTTCGTTCTAGACTGTCAAAAAACCCCAGTCTTGTGGAACTCAGCAAAGCACCCAACTACAGGCTCCTTTAAGCCTTGGTGTTGCCAGGACCATCTTGCAGGGTTTCTTACTTTTTTGTAGCCCAGCAGCAGCACGAGTGCTCCACCTGAGTGAAGGACAAAGGGGCATTCCCTCCTTCTCAGCTTTATACAACTGCAGGACACAGTGTGATGATACAGCCAGGTGCTATGGATATTAGATATAAGCAGAGCACAAACTCTACACCAACTTCCACCTGATAAATGCTCAGGTTCATCCAACTTTACCTGCATTCACTTTGTTCCTGAAAAACAGCATTTACTCTCCTATATGTGGCCATGCTGTAGCAATCAAAGCAAGCAACCAGCAATTAACATAAAAACAGAATTAAAAGAGAAAGATAGTAACAGACTCTGGGAATGCAGAATCTTCTACTGCCTTAGTGTTTAAAATTTACAACAGCAGTAAGAAACTCAGAGAGGGACTAATTAATCCTGCAAGTTGCCCTGCAGTATGAGCAGCCTTTAGCAGAAGGGAGTCACTGAAGGGGTGTTTGCATGTGTAGGAGCACATGCTGTGTTACTGAGCCACTGCAAATGAAGCTTTGTTAAATGACATGACTACTGGGGAAAGGCATAAGGGGTTAATTATAGTCAAGTGCACATGAAATATTTTGCTCTCCATGATTTTTAACCTGAAACTAATAGTGCAAGTAAAACTGTCACCTTCCTGTTAATAGCACATTACAATATCATTTATATTAGTTTTCCCTTAGGAAATAATAAGCTTTCTACTATACGGGGGCTGTTAACAAGGGAATTCAGTAGAACTTAGAGGCTTATAATTCCTCTTTTATAAAAGTAATCACAGTAGAACTACAGTCATAAAGCTTTTCATTACATTCATGTGAGTTCCAGCAGGTTTACTCCTATGAATGGTATGTAAGAACAAAGGTTAAATATTTTTCAGATATTGCATTCTGCAGAGTGATTTGGACATAACTAAACAGTGCCAGACAAAACACTTTGGCCTATGACAAGTCTAAAAAGAGTAATACCACAGACCTCCATGAATCTGAACAGCACCAGCAACTCTCACTCCTTATACAGCTGCTTCTTCAGGTTGTGACACAAGCTTTCACCAATGGAAACAATTCAAGATGCCAAATATTCCACACAAAGAATGCAAAATGAGAATGATCCCAGAATGTTGTTTCTTATTTTAAAAATCCCTACACCCACATAATTTTGGAGAAAAAAACAAACTCTTTGAATATCACTTAGCTTCAACAAGAACATGTAAAGTTTGAACACAGCACAAACGGTCCCAGTGAAGAGGAGCCACAAACCATGTTTGTGAAATGACACCTGTGGACTTGCACACATTTACAAAAATACTAAACCCAAATGTTCTGTCAGTGATCTTATAAGATATAAGCTACCTTAAACCTAACAGTAGATAGCAGGTTATTAATGGATCTCATCACCAAATCCACACTGTATCTTGTGGCAGTATCCAAGATCAGATAAAAAACTCATATCCTAGAATAAGAAAATCTGTATCAAGTCCATCACCATAAATAAAACCCATTACCTCACCAGTGTTGAGCATTGGGTTACACATGGCTTTGAGGACCAGATTAGATGTTTTAACACCTCTGCAGAGTTCATTGGCACACCTCATGTTCAAGTTAATGGCAGCTACACAACATGCATCACTGAAATAGCAAGACTACAAAGACTCAGTTTTCCTCCAACATTAAGTATAATGAACTGTTAAAATTACAACCTCCTATCATATTTTAAAATTTGGTTAAAAGCCAGCACATATTGAATTTCATCTGTTCTCTCACTGAGAATCATCCTCCAAGTGACAAAGTAACACGGTTTCATGCACCACACTGAAGCACAACCCAAATAGACATATATTTTTCCTGCTTTTTTTCTGCCATGAAGCAATTCTGTTTTCTTACAGCAATACATCTGCAAGCTGTTCTTTCAATTGGTCGTATATTTTTGCTGCCCAGTAAGACCATGTATGCCAAGTAGCTTTTTCTGCACCAGCCATGGCTACAGCCAAGTTACAGACTGGGAACAGTTGGGATTAAATGACATTCTAGAGACAGTATGTGCTATTGGAGAAAAATCGACATTTCTTCCATATTAGCTTACTATGAAGTACCTGCCTTCATAATAGTTGCACAGGAGAACACATAGAACAAGACAATGCCACCACACAATTGTATTGCCATGGCAGAAGAGAATTTTCACCTTTGTCTCCTTCTCCTCTTTAATGGTGACCTGTCTCAGTAACAATAGTGACAGACACAGGCTCAGAACCACAAACCAACATGTAGAAAATCTAAAACACCAGTTGGAAAACACATCCAAGTCTGGTTCACCTTTCCAGTTCCCAATTGTCTACCAGTAGTTAACTAAATTGCAATGCCGTTAAGGAGTACCTCATAAAACATGATGGTAAAAAATACCACTATATAATACCCACATTTTATGAACAAAAACATTTAAATGTCCATCAGAAGGCTGGAGAAATGTATCTGTTTGGTACTTCATTATCGTGACTACTCTGAGCAATACATGTACAACATTTTTGTACAAAGAATTAGGACTGCAACTTTACTAAAAAACCTTGTATAAGAACATGGAAAAGATCAAGGATTAATCACTAAACTGCATTTTAATATCTGTTTTATGTTACTGAAGACAAGAGTTAATAGATAATTTAAAAGGCTCTGAGTGATACATATTCAAGTTTGGTCATATTCACATCTTCAATTTTGTAAAAATCAACTATTATCTAATGTCGGCATAATTTCATTCCATCAAGCAATCTGTGCTGAAAGTAATTCTGGGATTATAAATCTAATGAGAACAAAATAGGTCTTATCCTATCTGAGCTAAAAGGTGCAGTTGAATGGCTCTGAATCTGCAATGTAAAGACAATCTGCTACAAAGACATTGCAATATCTCTTCCTTGTAAATAATGGAAAATGGAGGTCCAGGTTTTTCTTTTTGGTTTATTTAACTTCACACAAGCATTAGGCAGTGTGAATATATGGATTAAATAGATAACTTTATATCTTTTTCACAAAAAATGTTGTTTTCAATCATAGAGTGACTATATTTTTAAATCATAGAGTGACTATTCAGAAGTCAGACTAAATTTAAGTTGTGTTCAGGTCCACACAAACAGATAGAGTGCAGTCCCAACAAAGACCATCTACTCCTTACTGGTTTACAAAATACAGATGGAAGACTGGATTAACCCTGCATTTATTACATGTTTAGATTGATATTAGAAGAATGAATGTGCTGCTCGTTCAGAAAAAAAATACATAAAAACTTAAGAAAGAGCAAGAACAAATTCCTTATAATAAAAGTAAAATGTCAAAGACTGCTCTATTCTGTAGCATTGAAGTCCAGAAAGAGTAAGTCACATACAAGTAAAGGCTGAAGCCTAAGTCTCACATTACATATCTTCAGTTCTGCTGCTCACAGAAGTAATCCATTTGAAGAAAACACTAATTTTTATCCAATTTATAAGAATACAGTATTACCTGACTTATTTCATGGCAGAGAAAAGTAGATATTATCAATGATTTGCATTGGAATAAAAAGTGCACTCTTTTTAAATATAACTAGAACACAGCTTGAAGAGATAACCATTCTTCTATCTACTTTCATCGCTGTACAGACAGTAGAAAACCAGTTCATCATCCTTCAAATTAAATACAAATACTACTGTACTGCTGCCAAGGGCAGTCAACTTTCTAATGGCAAACACAGCAGATAATTTTCTAGCTACCTCTGTGGAAGCTCCACGTTCACTTCACCTATCATTAGCATCAGAATCCCCAAGCACAATGAATAGGCCTATTGCCTTTAGGAGATAACATATCCCTCTGCCACAGGCAGCTGCTATCCTTTAATTCTTCCTATAGAGGGAGGGCATATTCTGAATACGTAAAAGTGAATATGAAAGTGTAAGGGCAGTTGACTTTATTAATGTAACTCCACATCCCCTTCCCTCCTCTGCTTTCACTCTGAACCACCTCTAAAGATCTCAGTCAACATATTTTTAAACGGCAGCTTTCGCCTTCCCAGCAGCTTGCCCCCCCAGAGGATCAGGCAATACACAAAATTTGCAGAGAACAAAACACCACAGAAAACAGCAAAGATAAGACAACCAGCAAATTCCATTAGAAACAGTTCTGTAGTTCCTATTCCTTCCGGAGTTCTGATTCCCTCTGGATTTCTCCA
>VZTN01023397.1:256086-281145 GCA_013400515.1 Erpornis zantholeuca
AAATGCTTTCCCAGTAACTTTAATTTCCCATAGATCTTTTATAACTATTGGATTCTATAGGCTGTTCCCTGCAGAAACAACACAAATCTTCAGAAAACTGGAAAACATAAAATAAATTTCATGTAATGCAGTTACATGACAATGGCTGCATGGATCTGGAGTTGTTATTTTTCAGCCCTTGCAAACAACCCTCATTTTGTGGCGACAAACTCACTCCAGAGTCTCAACTAAGCTAGAAACATTAGTCTGCAGATGCACAGTGCCTTCAAATATGCATTTTGACTATGAGAGACTCCAAGTTAGCTGTCTTGAAGCCACTAGAATACATAAAGCTTGAAACTTGTCACACACATGCAGAGAACCAAAGCACTTGGCTCAGGTAAGTTGAACCACAGCCTACTGTGCATGTCCAAACTGCAGAGTTAATTCATCAACAAGCAACTACCAAGTGCACAATTAAGAACAGAGCATTTTTGCCTACTTTGGCCTCCCTAAGGAAACTTACCCTGCTTAACAAAATGTTCACAGACAAATGTAGCAAACAAAAGGTAAACTAAAGCTTTATTCATTTCCCTACAACAGAAGTTCGTCTCCCTTACTGATGAATGTACTGAAAATGTACCTTCTACAGCACTTGAAACCCCCACCCTTGCTAAGAGAGGGAACCTCACAACAGGAAGACCCACAAGTCCATCTTCCTCTATCCTGCTCAAGTGTCATGTTCATGGGCAAACTGGAGACTCACACTGTGCTGGTTTGATACTCACCACTGTACACCCAAGGTAAAAACAAACACTCATCATTCTTTCTGATTCAACATAGTAGAGTCTTGTCACCTTAACCCAGGAGAAAAACTGAGCATTTCATGTTTACTTACAAAATTCATGTAGCCAAGTTAATATGAAATACTTCCCTCACTGCCTGGGCACTGCCTTACCTTACTTCTCTAAAATAAAGTTCATTTGAAATGCCACTCTTTTCCTATAGAAGGACAGACCCCAAAGTACTCAGCACTCTGAATAGCCTGCAGAAAGGATGATTATTATTGCATACATTTCTGAAGAGTTAGTCTCTCCATTGTGTCTGCAGATAAGATATGCTGTTTAAAGATGATCAGTGGAAATGAAAGGGGAATCCATGGTGCCCAGTGGGAGGCAAGAGAAAAGCTAGAGCCCATGATGGAAGTGTTTTTATGACTGTAGTGTTTGTTGCTGCAAACAATACAAGAATTCAGCACTCATTTGAAGTGTATTCTTTAGAGTTACAGCTGTGCTGATGCACAGATGGGGAAAAATATCTTAAAGATGTGATGCATCAGTCCTTTTTAAATAGGAAATACAGCCTAGATAGAGGGGGAGAAAATAGGGATACCAGGTATATAAAATCTGAAAGCATGATTGCTGTAATAAAGATGCACATGCAGTGATTTTGAGACCTGGGTGGTCTGAGACACCTTTGACTTTCCACATAAGCACATTTAGGTACATCCAGTCCGAGAGGAACATGGACGAAACACAAAGGTGTGGGAAATGTGTTTTCCTCCTGGTGAAGTCCTCGAATTTCTCCTGAGTGAAGAACATAAGGATTTTCTTCAGGTGCAAGGATCCCTTGCATGTTGACTCCCCTCATCACTAAGCAATGTGAAGGTTTGGGTCTTTTCCTTTTCACATTAGCTTTCTGAAAGTACTAAGGCAACAGACATCCTACATCACTAAAATCTCATAACTGTGGCCATCCTGGTAGGAGAAATAGAAGAGATGGGAGGTCCAAAAGCAAAGGCAGACTAGAAAAAAGAAAAGTACAGATGAGAAAAATATCAGTAAAGTTTGGAGTAGTAGGGAAGGAAAGAGATGAGCCTAAAGAAAGCACTTCAAGGTGCAATAACATGTGATAACAAGACTAAGAGGGGCCAAAGAGATGTCAATACATCCCAAAAGGATATTTGTTTGTGGTGCATTTGCATTGTGGTGCAATGATTTACAGAATACAAAGCAAGTGTTCTGGAAACTGCTGTTACCCACAGGTTCAGAGAAGACAAAAAATAGAAGAGAGTATGTTTATAAAGGGGTAAAACACAACAACATGATAAAGAAATACATATATATTTGCTTCCTAGGGCAGTAAAGCTGCAAAACATAATGAGATCTGAAGGGAGATAAACTCAACCTTCGAGGGAGTTGGAAATGCATTCTGGCAGCTATCAAAGATATGTAGCAAATGAAGATCAGTCTAAAAGGTAAACAGAAATTTATTTTTCTTTAGAAAATTACAGGCAGATACCAAGGCCAAAGCCTGCTTTGACACAGCTCTCTGAAGAAAAATGTAAACCAAAGGGGCAACAGAAAGGACTGGGAAAGGTCATAGAAAAGAACTGAAAGGCTTGATGGACTTGGCCAGGGAGTTTTCATCAAATTACATTATACTGCCACTCTCAAGACACACAAAATAACAGACTTTTATCAATATCATATCACTTCCTTCCATGTAAGAGCCTGCAATCTATGTCATTTTGTAAGTTTACCAAAGAAAGGCCTGTAACTGATCCCTGGTAGGAAAGCCAGAAAAAAATAACAGTAAGATCAAGGATGATTAGTAGGAAAGCCAAGAGTTATTTTAAGTAAAAGTGATCATTATGAACTGATGTCCTGCTATTTTTTTGTGACTAACCAACTAATTACTACTGGTTGCTCTGCAGAAAACCCCAAAGATGAAAATATTCTGTAAACAGGTACCACTATGCAGCCAGGTGGTTGTACGTTTTGACAGGAGCTTGCCAGTTTTCTCACAAAACATTCTATCAACTTCTCTTTCAGCTTCAAAGTCTGACACCAGTAGAGAAGCTATGCTCAGAAAGCTTTTGGTGCAAAGCCATCAAAAGGCAATAAAAACAGCAATTTCAGAGACTCTCTCTCACAAGTGGTGCGGCAGCCAACCCTCACCTCACCATCGGAACACATCCCTCGTGTCAAACACTGCTACTCTGTTTCCTGACCTTTTATCCTAATATATACAGGGAAAAGAAAAGCACTTCAAGCCACGATCTCTCACAATCAAATACTTAAGTGTGTGCTGAATACTCTTATCAGGACTTGTTAATTAATTCTCACAATTCTCATTACAAGTAGGTAGAGCAGAAAGATTATATTATTACAGAGCAACCATATCAGAATCCATACAGTGATAGGCATAAAATGGTCTAGAATAGCTACAATATTTCTGTTTAAGAAAATACAAATTTACTGGAAAGTGACTACAAATTTTTTCAGATAAAGACTGAGACTTTCAAACTGCAATTTACAAGCCCAAAACTGATAAATATGCTGAAGAACCACTTACATGTACCTATCTGCCTCTTTGAAACATCTAGGCGATAAGAAATGTTGACATTGTTAAAATGACAAAGACTACATGTGAAACAAGTCAGTACTAGTATCACCTTGTCTTTCAGTGTTCATCTAAATCCCTCTTGATGAAAGCCCTTTTCAAGTCCTTCACAGTGACACACAGCTGTTATATAAAACACAAAGAAGGTTTATATAAAGCTAAAAACTTTGTCTATATCAAGTCCTCTCCATTGCTGTGTGATAGGCTATAGTTGGGGGGGGGGTTTACTGATTTCAGTCACTAGGGGGTATATGAAGAAAAAGCAAAATCCTCTACTGTGCAAAGCTTTTCCTTTTTATGAGATCTTATGGTCCTGTGCAAGCAGTGATCTACTTTTCTTTTCAAGTATCTTTATGGAGACTCCTGGGAAGATTTCCTCTGGATAAGAAAACTTTGAGGGGCTGTAAGTCAGACACATGCTTTTGAGCCCTTCATGTCACCAGGGATCCAGGAAAGGAAAATTATCTCTCAAGACGCTTTCAAAAGGGAAATCCACAGTGCTGTCTCTAGAACAGTTAACAGCTCCATCTCTGAGGCCTCCCATTAGAGGCAAGAATGACAGCTTCTCTCTTTCCTATGGTTTAGAAGTGTTCCCTAATCAGACACACAGGGCAGGTACACAGCAACCTCCCTAGAGATTCTTACCATATTTGACACCTCCTTGTTTTATCCTGAGCCTCCAGCTAATTAGTAATTTCTGAACAGAAATTGTTCAGTATCACAAAACTCAGGCTTGCAGAGGTAAACCCAAGCACCAGAGCTATTTCTAAGACATTTAGCTGAACAAATGGAAAGAACAAAAGTACTATCAATGGAAATATGCCTTCATTCTGTTGCACTAAATCGTCAGGAGCTCTCCTTACAGCAAGTTACCAGACATACATTGTTAGGCATTACAGCAGTTCTGACTGGGACTCAAGTGGTGTTAAAACTTGTGTACAGTGAAAGGAGATATTAAGTGGAGGGTTCAATATTCTGTGGGAAATGAGGACATGGAGATGGTTGTGTCTCACCTGAATTCCAGTGCAAATGCAAACACAAGGTTAAGTGCAGCAAGAGCTGCAGGGACCTTGTGCCTCAGCAGCTGCTGGCTGGGTCACCTCATCCAAGACCAGCCTGGCAGAGGCTGGGCCTGCAAGGGACATACCAGAGTGCTCAAGAAACTTCTGTTCAAGTCCTGGGGGACTGCAATCAGCCTAACTAAAAGGATTTCTTGCCTATAATGACTGGGTTTGGCATAAAACAAGACATATCTTATAGGAAATATGCAAATAATCTTCCTGATGGCAAGCAGTTATTTTAGACATATACACACACACACATATATATATGAAAGGTGAGAGAAATACAGGCCAACTGATTGGTTCAAGTTCCAGATTTTGGGAATTGCTTGTCTCAGTTTGTAGCTTTCTCACTGAAGTTTAAAGGGAATTTTGCCCACATACACAGACTTCAGTAACAAGTTTTGACAGAGAGACCAGATGATCAGTCATGAGCAATCCAACATATCCTGCTCCCTCATTAGACCAAAGAGTCCCAGGGACAGTTTGTGAGGTTCCTTCTGTGACTGGCCCAGAGTCAGAGCAGAGATCTCCAATGGTTGTGTGCAAAGCTCAGCAGCCCCTGGCCAGCTGCCCAGGCAGCAGATCCAGGCACACCACTCTTCTGCTGCCTCCTTTCCCTTCTCCCTGCCAGGGTGCCTGCACAGAAGCCAGGTCAGCAGCACTGGGACAGCTCGAGGTGTGCCTCAGTGAGCCCTGGCTGCAGCAACCATCGACTACAGGGATGGCAAAGTCCACCAAAGCTCTCAGATCAAAGTCATTCCATTTGCTTCTAAGTCTTCTAAAGACAATAAGCCTTTGCTGTCAGATATCCAATTACACTAAAAGAATTAACAATTCCCTGATATTCTCATGATATGAAACAAAAGGAACTACAGAAGGTAAAAAAAGGCAGAGGTTCTGTGTGCCTACTGACACTGTCCAAGTGTCTGATTAGCCATCTAGTTTTCAGACAAAAAATATTCTTGACCAAAAGAAGAATCTGCACTGAAAGCAAGGGCTTCCTTGGGTTTTACCTAGAAGAATGAGCAGACGTAACAGAAAACATCACTGGCATCAAAAATTACACATTCTGAGACAGGATTTTTTTTTTTAATAAGTAGTCTGTAACAGAAAAACTGCACTCTATTCAGCTTTCAAAATACCAGTGATGAAATAAAGGAGTTTTTCAATCACTCTTTCACAAACCTCACTGAATGATTTTTTTATAAACAGTTATGGGGTTAATTTTGTTTGTATTTTCTGTTTTACATTTTTCTGAGAAGTATGACAAAGGAGCAAAGTTACTTGCATGCCTTTTCAAAGAAGTTTTGTTAGGTTTTGCCACTGAAAGCGCTCAAAAACTAATGATGGATCTCTAATTCACTACAGAATACATTCTGTGCTACATGCAACAGTTTTTGTGGATCTGTAGGTTCAGAACTCTTATCTTCTGTGTGACTTGGCCTATCTAGTAACTCCAGCTCTGCCATATCTCCTGACATATCTGTTTGCAGATTCACTTCCTGAAGCTGCAGTAAGTTATTAAATGCAGTGTGGTGTTTAGGGGTAAGTAGAACCTTTCTCTTGTTAGAGTTTAAAGATATTCCTAAAAAGGGATACCAAGCTTCATCTGCATGGCAGATTAAGGCCTGGGACCTGACATTAGGGCCTGGGAGACCCCTGTAGGGATTTTTCTGTTTTTCTTCTCCCATTGTCCATACTTGGCTAGCTCTTCCTCATTTCTTAGCAGTAGTTGGCTACAAGCTTAGAAAATCATCTGATATCAATCATAAATCTGCAAGCAGACTCTCCTTGAAAGGCCTAGATACTCTCAACCCCAAATCTGTGAACTCCAAAGATCAGACCCTTTCTCCTTTCAGAAATTATTTGTCAATGACTAGTAAAACAGGCAATAAATTTTTAAAGCTCTATTATCTATAACTTTTACAGTCAGACTTAATACCTACTTCAGTTACCATAAAAAGTGTTGTAACAGATGTTTTGGGGTTTAATGAAGACAGTCAAGTGGATTTATTGCCTATTTCTTCTAGAGGTGACTGAGCAATTTTCAACAAATAACTTCCCCCAGCACAGGCTTTATTTTGTGCCTATATTGAACAGCACCTATCAGACTGCAGCTCTTTCTCTTAGGACAAGCAACTTCAAGTCTTTACAGGTCAGTCAAGCCTGTTGAGGCTCATGACTCAACTGGAAGCAGTTAGTCCATGACAGAGCCCTGGCTGTCTTTAGCCAGCAGCTGGCCACACTGTCACCTGTGAGATGATCACTTGTGTCTCAGCTAAAGTGTAACTTTGACAACACTAAGCACTGTTTCAACTTTGTTCACGGGATAGCTCTAGCTTTGAAATTATTTTCCCATTGCCTGCACCTTTCAGAAGTATGGACTCAATTCCCACGCAGCCAAAGTTTAAGCAGAATTGAATTTTGATGCCATAAGAATTCTGGTCAAGGCCATCTGTTTCTGCCACAGGAAATAAACATGAAGGGACGAACCCCAGGTGAAGTCCCAGTGGTGCACTCAACTGAGCAGATCCTATCATTCCTGATGTCAGTTGGGAGAAAACAGAAAATATGAGGGGTGCTCCTACCCTGCCCCCAGCAACAGCTGCCTTTCCCAAATCCTGCCCCTTCTCATGGGGCACTGGCAGTGCTGGCAAGCCTCACAGAGCAGAGAAATTCATTGCTAGAACTAAACCTGACGCTACACTTGCAGTCCTTTGTCCCAGAACTGCCTTTGCCATTGCCTTGGGCCATCCTGCTTTTAATTCCATTGCAGGATCTGCCTGTGGAAGGATCAAGTGTCGTACTTCAGAAAAAGTGCGACACTTTCAGACCTGCAAAAGACTTTGAGTGACTACAATAAGCACAAGCATCAAACCAGCTGAGTTGTTCTCTTGTACAAGACACCCACCCACTGAGGCTGAAGATCCAAGCTAAGCTGGAAAGAAAGAACAAATGCATCCCAAAGGAGATTCCCATGAGCGTGTCAAGCTCTACTCCACGACAGGGTGGAAGTAACCCTAGGACTGGACGTGGTTCATGTTTACTGTACTCACACTGTGCTGGTCACACATCAGGGCTAAACACACATGGGCCTGGAAAGCTCTTTGGTGCACAAATTCTGAGCCTGCTTGTAAAAAATAACAGTGATTTTCGCTATTTAAAAACAAGAGTTGCCATGAGGTTATGCGTGGTCTAAAAGCTCAGCTCTACCGTGGTTGAGGATCAAGCCAGGCAAAAGTTCACATGGTTATTGATGCTTATAAAGCTATGCTTTCAAATCTCTGTGAACAAAAAGAAAGCAAGTTGTAGTTCTCATACTAAACTTCTATGAATTGAAGAAGCATCTAATAAATTTAATAAATTAGAGCAGTAAAATATTATCAAATACAGTGATTTATGCATACTTCTGAAAATAGGTAAGTTCATCAAAATACAGAACTAATTCTATTTTCTATTTTTAAGCAAACGGTCTGAGTTTTTACAAAAGCATCAAACAACTACTGTTTGCTATCAATGGCAACAAATATAATCAACTTCAAATGTTCACATCCATGATACAGAGGGAAGCACTTCCAAGGAATCTGCTGCAATCAGTTCAAACAAGGCAGATGGGGAGGAACATGCAGCTCCTATGATTCAGTGAGTCAGTGACAATAGAGGCTGTGATATTAGAAGTACTCAGCAACATTGTTGTACAAGAGAAGTCCCATTGTAGCACACTGCATTAACAGCAGCAAACCCTTGAGAGTTTTCCAGGCCTTGTCAGCCCAGACTGCTTTGATGAATGATATAAACAGAAGACGAAATAATCACTCACTAGTTTACAAGCACTGAAGTGCAGCTATTAAAGATTTCTAGTCTGCATTATGACAGCAGAACAGTCACGCTTGGCAAACAGGCCAATATCTGAGCTTATGGTTGTCAGGCATCCTGAATTCTTAACTTCATTTGATATTTCTCAGGCTTATACCTCCAAAGACAGAGGGTTCTCCTCCTTCACTTTGTATTTCCCTGCAGAAAACAAGACTGGCAAATATGAGGGGGTTGTTCCTCTGCTTGTCAGCATTTGGATAAAGGTTTATCGTTCAAGAACGCCAGTCAATTTTTCCAGTCTTTGTAGTCAGCTTATGATAAGAGAAACCCTCAGTACCACAAAAAAAAAAGATTTAACAGACCATTTTAAGGAAAATAAACATAAGCATGAGGTTAATGACAATGAGCATACTTTTATTTTATGGTTGGACTCATTGATCTTAAAGGTCTTTTCCAACCTAAATCCTCTTACAATTCTGTACTTAGGTTCCATCACTGGGGTCACTGACTGCAATTCTCTGCAATCACAGGAAAATATAATAAAGGAGTCAGTAATGCATGGGTCCTGTGAACACCAAGGACTTTGTCCTAAACCTTCTACAACTGGCTTCAACCTGCAGGTACAAGCCAATCTAGGCAATTAAAAAAAAAACCAAACGAACAAAAAACCAAACCAACAACGACACCACCAAGTTTCAGTAGATTTATATGATCAATGCACTCAAAAACTTTTCCAGAGGTAAAGAAATGGAAAAAGCTGAAAACAACTGGCCTACAGCCAGCCCAAAGTCTACAGTAAGAGGCCAAAGGTCAGAACCACAGCACAACTCAAGAGGAAAGCAGATGAAATTCAGGCTGTTGTACTGACCCCCAACAATGTTCTATGTCAAATAGTTCAGAAAACCCTGAGAAACAGATCACAACCCACAGAGCACAGAGAGTAAAAATGAAATAAGTAGCAGTTCTCCACTTACCTCACCAAGGAGAACAATTTCTTCACAAGACCACAGCTTGTTTAACTCACTTCTGAGTTAAGCAAGTGCTGTGGAGTGATAACAATATTAACCAAGAGGTGCACCAGGCTAATTTACCAAATATCTCATCACCTCCTCTGGTACTTTGGTGATCAAAGGAGGCCAGCAGTGAGAAGCCAGGGAAAGAAATTAAGGACTGAAGCTAAATACTACCATGCACCTTAAGCTATCTTTCAATGGAAAGATCCCTTCCTGGGCCCCTCTTGTGTCAGGAGGAGGCATGAACTCAGTGGTAACACTTGGTGAGCACAGGGAAGAGGAACTGCGATCCAAAGGACACACACGAAGGTCACAAAGTTTTGTCTTCCTTACTGTTGTACAGCTCAGAGCTTGGAAAACATATTGGGGCTCCTATTTCTCCTCACCCGACTATTTTCATTCACCAGCAACCAGGGTTAAAACTTCCACAATTTAAAACTTAATCCAGGATCAGCATCCAGAAAATCAACTGACCTTTCTCTGTATCAACTAGTAGTCTCAACAAGTTTACTTTCTATATAAATACTTTTCTATAGAAAAACAGGTAAAATTAGCTTCCTATAAAATCTCATCAAAAAGAGAATATAATTATGAGGAGAATGGCATAATCCTTTTTTAAGGCAATATATCCATCTTGAGACAACCATCAATATACGTTAGAACATTTCAAGCAATTTTATCAGCATTTAGGAAGGAAAAAGAATGCCTTGAGGACAGTCCTATCAGCAAATATTCCCCATCATTAACTTAAATCGCAGCCTTATTTCAGATGACTGCATTGTAGGCACAATTTTCCAAAGCAGTGTGAACACTCTACTATATTGATGGCCACACTTTTCCCACAGGAACCATTATTTGCAAATATGGATACAACAGTAACTAGCAATCTTTTGGAAAATTCACAGGCACACTTCGTATTAACAACCTCTCATGAAGAAACTCAGAGAACTTTATAAAACTGGAATTTATGAGACCAAGATCAAACTACATCTTCATTTGATTCTCTCTATGGTTTCATAAAGAAAATGATTTTGTAATTCCTGTTAGGAAACTTTCTGACCAAAAGCTAAAATAATTGTCTCTTTTTTAAATATATGTAACATAACCAGATTTTTTTTTAAATTGTCAACTTTACATATATCGTGACCTTTTTTGAGAAGCAATTTCATTTTCCCTCATGCATGTCTATTTGAGCCTTAGACCAGCTTCCTCAGATAGTTTCTTATCAACAGTACTGCAAGTTTTTCTTCAATTCTCAAGCTATTTATTAACATTGTAATAACATGCTAAATCTTGAAAATACCTCTCAAAATTCTCAGCTTCAAAGTGCTTTTTCTAAAGGCCCTAGGATATACGACTATTTCCCAGTTAATGTGATAATCTGACAGATAGTTGCAAATTATACATTCAAAGTAGCCCTGAAGAGATGGAGATATGACAGAACTTCCTAAATCTACCTATTTATTTGTATTTCATAAGTCTGATTCTCCTCACCAACAAAGTAGTTGGGAACAGATTTAAATGGCAAATAGATGTGAGCCTTCAATTTGCCTCAAGGCATTTTTCAGAGGCACTGGAGCCAGCAGAGCCTTCCCAACTGTTGCTGTGCTGTTCTGCACTCAGAGAAACTCCTTCTATTTCTTCTTCAACCTCAGACAGAGCAATCTTACCTTATTAGTTCCCCTAATTGTCCCAGAGAGTGAACTGAGCAATCCAGGCAAACATCTTTTCCTGCCTCTCCCTTGACCATCTCATGACTGAGTTTAAGTTGAATTCAGCCAGGTAAAGTGTTGTGTGTATATAAGATACATATTTTTCTCCAGGGCCTTGTTCCGTAGTTCTCTGGGCTCCTGTGCTGCATTTCACAGTGTATGAATTTTACAGTTAACTTACACTCCATGCACAGGTTTTGTACAGAGGTAAACTACACCCCTGGGCAATTTAGCAATGCTACTTCTGGAAGGAAAAAAAAAAAATAAAGAAACCCAACTTTCTACACTGTAAGTCTGTCACAAGTTCCCGACTGTGAGATTTTCTCCTCTGAAAGCCCAAAAGAACACATCATTTTAAAGCACATTTTCTCTTCTTACAAACATGAGAGATCTAAAAGAATTTGCTTCCCTCTTAATTACCCCATGTCACAGCTTATTCATTTAGCTTCTGAGAAAATATATTTCAGAAGCAAAACATAACACACATCCTGCTCCAAGCCTTCCTCTTTACAGCATCCTTTAGATGTGCCACTTCCACTGACTCAGTGCAACCACCCACGACTTCTCAAGGCAAGAGTCAAAACTCCAGATTACAAATAGTCTCCCTGCAGGCCAGCAACAACAAAGACCAGTTATCAGGATTACCAAAATCCAGTTTAGAGCCCAGTGCCACCATGAATGCAGGACATGAACTCCCATCTTTGACCAACAGCTGTTTCTTGCATACCCACCACGTACTTTTCTTCATGTTGAGCTGCCCAAGGTGTGACATCTCTTTGAAGATAATTAACACAAGAAAGAAAACACAAATACCTTGAAATTATGATAATGCATAACCTGCCTCAAGTTCACAGAAGTTTTAGGAAGTGGTTTTTTTTGACCAAACTACCATTTTAGTCTGAATGCATTTAGCTACTAGCATTACCATAATGCCCTATAGCAAATACAACTGACCACTGCTGTTATTTCTTTTTTACATTCCTGATATTTTGCCATTTTTTAGAGCTATTGTGATGCCCTGAAGAAGCAGCTTTGCCTTCTTGTCCATGTGTGCTCTCCATTTCCTTACAATGTCAGTGACAGACTGCTTTAAAGGTTAAAGTCTAAAATTTTTTTTTTAAGAGAGGAAGATTACCCTTCATATCAGTGAAAGCAGGATGAGAGACTTAATTCTGTAATGCAAGGCTCACTGCAGCAGGTAACACAGAGGAAGCTACATGAAACTTAAAGGTTTCCCTTCTTGGTCACTGAAAGGCAGAAAGTCTTCCAGAGACACTTTTCATTTCCATAATGCAATTCCACTTTTTGTAAAGTAAACGAAAAAGACAAAACCTTAGTTTTGTCATGTAGATATAGCAAGCATTTACAAACCTTAGGATATACTCTGACAAAGCATCTGTGTTCTGCTGCCAACAGATGTCATCACGATGATTAAAATGCAGTGGAAATAAAATAATCCAGTAAACCATAAAAAGCATTTTCACAAAATCTATTGCATTGAGCAGCAGCAGGAAGAAGGAAGTATGGGGAGAACACCATCCTGCCAAACAAGGGAACACAGGTAAAAACAGACATCAGAATTTGAAGAGAAAATTTATATTTACAAACCTCACCAGGAGGTAGAATGATGGACCTGCTGTTCATATGAAAGTGCAACCACAGACAGGAAAGTCTCCTCAGCTAGATTCTGTTGAGAAACTGGAGTTTTAGTTAAGAATCCCAGGCATAAAGATACCAGCTACAGCTCTACAGTCCCTGACTTGGCAATAAGACACCAAGAACAAACCAAATGGATAAGAGAGAGACACCCTTCATGAGAAAAATATTGGGTTACTGAAAAAAAGTCTACTCAAAAACAGTAAAATGCCTTTTGAGAACTAGGCTTGCAGATTTGATTCTAAAAGAATCACGTATCACTAATTACATTGCCCAGATGACTCTGAGTTTCATCTGGCATTACATTGTATTGTAACAGCAAAGAGGACACACCATGGTCACAAAACTGTAAACTGCCCTCAACACATAACAATGCATTAAGCCTTTAGAAAGGTAGGGTTTTAAAGGAAAAAAAAAAAAAAAAGTTGGGTAGTGCTGAAATATGAGATTACTTTTTGTGTGGACTATACAAAACTTTAAGGCAGATATGGGCACTCTCATATCAAGCTGTCCTGGGCCAGTGACTTTCTACAAGCTGAGGCTTAGTCAACCTCAACTTCTGCTATACCTTAGCTCTCCCCATCTCGTCCTGTGAGCAAAAATTCCTTTTCTCTGTGCAAACACCTCACTCAGACCAGAGCAGGAACAAGCTTTTTCTCCTTTCTGTTGGGTCACTAAGTTCTATCTATATCAAAAACACTGTTACTTTCACAGTAACTGAAGAAATTCAGGACAAAAGCAAGCTGAAGGGAAAGAAAAGAAAAATAAAGTTTAAGTAAAAATAAACTTGAAGCAGATAATTGGGTTGCTCCCTTTTATTTTTTGTGCACTTCAACATCCTAGCCCTCTATGGTTTGACCCTTGCAGACATCACATCCTGAGTTCCTTTTCTCTAAGCTTCTCAGATAACTGTTCTCATTCCAAAAATATTCTCAAGCACGATAGAAAATGGGCAAATCATCAGTCTTTTCAATTAAAATGCAGCTAATATTTCACACAAGCCAATACTCAGTTTGCACCAGAGTTTACCTTGGAGTTCTAAAGCATTTTTAAGATCAATGTCAAATTAAGTCAAAGGTTTGCAAACACACACAGACACTGAGAGGCTCTGTCTCCCATAAGCCAACTTCGCCTTCCACCATCCCAAGTTTGACCTTTATTTAGGAGCAGAGAGGTTAAGAAGACAAAGGGCAGTGGAAATGCTCTAGATCATTACACAGTTTCTCTACTGGAAGTATCATCAAGCAGCAAATAATTGGTGTTTCCTAAATATCATGTCATGTATAAAGTAGGGTCATTTACCCATTGACAAAGGCAATTCTCATTAACTTTACTATCATTCAGTTCTATGGAAAATCCTTTTATTCAATTTCTAAATAAGAGCAAACCAGATTGTCAATGAGATTTTGAGGATATTGAAAGCATTCCATCAGCAATGTTACTAGTTAAAATCTCTAAGACTCAGATAAGTAAATTAAACAGCAGAGGATTAAATGAGTAGGCTGAGGAATAGGATACTTAATGAGTCCCTGGCCCCACTGGGAGTTTTTGGTTTGAGATTGGTGTGTTTATATGAGAGAAAATAATTTCTTAGATATGATTCTGTTGACTATATGGGGAAAAAATTGCTTTCTTACTGTCCTTTTACTCCCTCTATGAAAGGTTGCTAAGGGAATAGTTCTCAGTAAGGTCAAGCAGTAGAAACCCTGCTGTGCAGGGTTTTAATGCAGCCAAACAACACTTGAAATTAATGCCTCTTGGTTCTTTCTACCTTTAAGGACTGGCTGTTAGTGCTTTCCAGTATTCTTACTGCATAACTGAATATGTAATAGGCAGAAGGGAAAAAAATGGACAGGCACAACAGGGTCAGAAGAAAGGAACTTCACAAAAGCTGTGCTAGTGCAGACAGCCTCTTCCTGATAAGACAAACCTCTCAAGCTATAAAAAGCACTCCAAACCCACAAACCTGAACAGTTTTTCAAACACAGCAATCAAGTCTCCAAATTATAATTAAATGCAAGCTATTAGAAAAAACATAAAAGAAAGCCTTTCAACATAGTTCTCATTTCAGATATTTATTGCCTTAAAGTTATGTAAATGAAAGAAAACCTGGCATATTAGCATATCATTATTATCTGCCTTTGAAATTATTACAGATCTACATATGATATAAAACGAGGTTCTCAAAATGTTGTATACTCTTTAACAATCTCACTTCAATTTTCTTGACAAGAATCCTAATAAGAAAAGAGCTCCACTAAGGATCAGTATCAGCTGTTCCCTTTCCCCAGTGAAGAGTGAAATGGAAAGGATTCTCATGATGACACAGAGGATTTCAACCTCAGAGCTGACACAGTAAGGAAGTCTGCAGAACTTGTATGTGCCCTGTGCATAAAATGTGCCATTCCTCAGTCTGAAACCTGACCACTTTCAACAGGTTTCCAAATGGAAAGGAGTACACAGCATTTCTGTGTGTGAGAAAAATCACTGCGAGTATTATTACATTAAAAAAAAAATTTAAAAAGGTGACACTGAATATGTAAACCATTTTTCAAAATCATCAAATCAGATAACTGAAAATTATGGAAAAATCCTTGCCAAGAAAAAAAAAAAAAAAAACAAAAAAAAGCTCTGTGGACCAATTTCATTCTAGCAGGGTGCTTTCAGAAAAACACAGACATTTGTTGGTTAAAAAAAAAAGTTAAATTTCCTACAATTACAAGACTCACACAGCAGCATGATTCCAACAATCTGAGTAATATTTTTTTCTGAGGGGCAAGTTGAAAAAACACCTCTAAGCATGAGATGACAGAGACAAATAAAGACACAGCAGGAACTCCCCTCAGAGGAAATTTATTATGAATAAAAGTATGAGAAACATTTTGATCTCTGCCTAAAAAAAGACTTTGACTGTGGCTGCTCTGAAATGACAGAAAGTTACATCTGAAGTAACTGTTTCAGCTACAGTCTTGGTGTGCTGTAGCCAAACAGCCAGGCACTATTATCACTGTATAACTTGGCTTTGAGGCTTTGTTTTGCTCTCCTTCCAGTAAACAACTGTGGTAAGCCACAAACAGTCTTAATAAACATGATGACATGCCCTCTGTTCAAAGAATGTGTAGCTTTAACTACTTTCACTGTAAGGCTCAACCTTAGCATGATAAATCACATCAAAATATTAAATTCATCTCATTCAGCAAGTATGAAGATGTTAATTTAAAATGTAATACTTAGTCAATCCCCTAATCATCTGTAGCTGGAAGATTTTGAACACAGAAGGGCTCAAGGCATATTCCCTGCTGGACACATTACAGTGAGTCTAGCAATTAAATTATTTGTACAGGGTATACAGGCATGCCATGTATATGCATATATCCAGATTGTATTTCACAGTTCAGGATCCTTTTCTTCAGCCATTATTTTAACTAGATCAGACTGAGGAGGTTTTGTGTACTCATTTCACATTTACAGATCCTCCTCCACATTAATGACTGAGAACAGCTGCCACAGACAAACAAAGCGCTCAGAAAAATCTTTTCTTTAAAAAATAATAAATAAGAGAAACACAAAGAAAATCTTTAACCCTGAAACACATTCACTAACGTTTTTATGAACACTGCTTATTTCTGATCTTTTGGATAATTTCTAGCATACCAGTTAATGATGTAGCATATTTTCCATAATGAAATCCCAGAATAAGAAACCCAACTGCAGCTCCTTGGTAAATGAGCAGGATCAGCAGCAGGATCAGTGGGAAAGACCATTACATACTGAAAAAGAACTGTAGCCTAACCTGCAGCTAATTTTCTGTATGAGACCCTTAAAATAGATGGGTCACCCACACCTAACATGGAAATAAAGGTATTAACAAGTCTGCAATTAGAAGAAAGAAGAAATGCACTTAACCTGCTAAGCAGATGGAGGAAGCAAAAAAAAGAAAAAAACCCTTTCAAACTAAGTAAGTCTTTTAACTGCAAAGCATGAAAATAATAAGGCATACCCTGTCAAGCAAGCAGGGAACTGAGATGCCTCTCGTGGCCTCCTCTCCACCCCCAGACTCTGCCAAGGTGGGGCAGGACTCTGTGCTCTGATCAGGTCCCATCCACACTGCTGGCGTTTCCACATCATCTTGCTCCCTTTGGATGCTGAGCTGTGACCCCAGAGCACATCCTCGTTCCCCTGAGTGCCTGCAGCACCCCATGTGTGACACGGTCTCACACCGAGCTCTGGGCCCAGCCCCAGCCTGAACTGTTGGGAGCCTCTGCAAAGGCAGAGCACGTGGCTGGGGTGGAACTAACCCCGGTACAGCCTGGAAATCACCCAAACTGCACCACGCATGTGCTGGAGTGGGACTGCCTCCCCAAAGTACCAAAGATTTTGCACCTGCAATGAAACTGTGACCAGAACAGAACAGCTGCTGGCTACCAAGTAACAAAGAGCAAGAGGGAGGAACCAACAAAATGAAAGTGGGTACGGATATTGGCCCATAGTCTGCAGCCTGCCTCCATCCTCAGCACAAAGGGACTCCTTCACAGGCTATCGACTCCTTTCCTTCCTATTGCAGGTCCCTGCTTCCAACAAAACAAAAACACAAGAACACTAAGTGATGGACATTTTAATTTGCTGTTTTCTTTAGCTCTGCAAACACTCTTGTTTATAATGCACTCTTGTTTATAATGCACAAGACATACAACCACAGAACACAAAAACAAGCACAATGAGATGACAGTGTCACAGATGTCTTCACTGTGGCAGTCCTTAACAGGTCGTGGTCTGATCTCAGAGGCCCAAAGAGGTAAAACTGTTAAATCCATTCACCCCACTGAGCAACAGCTTTTAAATGCACAGAACTAGTAGGAAAAAACATGTAGTTGCACAGCAAGGCCTCTCTGACCATGGGTGGGAACCCCTACCTACACTTTCTGGTTGGCTTTTAAAAAGTGTTGAAAGCTGATATTAAACCTAGGAAAAAAGTATGTAACAATATGTGCTTTCCAGAGAGTGCAGAGTGCACCTGTCAAAACTTCCAAACAAGACCTTGTACCCAGATGAAAACAGTGTGAAATCTGTGTTCAAGCATGGAAGAAGAGCATATAAAGGTAAAGTTACCTGACAGTGAAAGACTCAAGACAAAACACGGGAGAAAAACTGACAGCACATCAATATAAACCAATCCTTTGCCATTCTGGCAGATGAGATTTTTTTCTTAATGCTTTACTTTAAAAATCTAGGTACAGTCTATAGTTTCTGACTATGCACTGAGTTCCCCAAGCCAGTGCAGTCAAATCAATAAAGCCTTGTTTCTTGGGGTTATTTTAAAAAAAACAAAGAAAAACCATCTAATAATTTGTGGTATAATATTTCATGAATAAATGTAAATAGCAATGGAGCTGCTGAGCCTAGTTCTACAAGTCTGTATATCACCTTATTTGATCAGCTTATACCTTCTCAACAAATAAAACTGTTAGAAAGCAACTGTGCTTGTAACATTAAATTTATGTGCTGAGACAAGAGAGATCAAGAACCATGTGCTGATCTCTTCTCCCTGACATCCAGGGGAATGATGTGTGGGAGTGGTTCAAAGCTGTGCCACAGGAAGTTGAGACTGGACATGAGGAAGGATTTCCTTACTGCAAGGGCAATCAGACATTGGAACAGCCTTTCTAGAGAGGTGCTTGATGCCAGAAACCTGTCAGCGGTTGAGACATTTGGACATTGCTCTTAACAACATGCTTAAACTTTTGGTCAGCCCTGAATTTTTCAGGCAGCTGGACTAGATATTGTTGTAGGTCGCTTCCAACTGAAATAGTCTATTCTGTCTAGTCTACTTTATGTCAAGTACATATCATTACTAAGCGCTACAGACTATGATAACAAATCACATTCACTCAATGGTATACAGCACAGACACCCGAAAACTCAGCAGCTCTGAGTTGCTCTGAGTTGCTCTGAAACCACCAAAGTGTGGGAATGGGACTGACAATAAACCAGAATGGAACACCATTCTTGCTCTCAAACCACATTCTGATTTTCCAAATTTGTTCTTGTTTCCAGAACTGACAGCATTTTAACATCAACAAGCACACATACAAGGCCTCCCAAATTAGAAACAATTCATCTGAAATTGCTATGCAGAGAGAACAGCAAGTTTCAGCTCCAGGAAAGCTCCAAAGATGTGTAAGCACCATCCACTGAGAAACGAGTTTAAAGTTTTGCAGTTTCTGAGTCACAGGCTCCTTTGGATCCCTTCTCCCAAGGGTGCTACAAACGTTAAGTATTATCTTTCTTGTGTCCCACTTTTGACCTAGAGCCCCCTTTGAAAGCAACATTTTAAAAACTCACAGGTTAGTTTTGTTTGGGTTTTTTTAGTTTAAACGTGCCACCACAATTCCAAGCCCATAGGCAAACCTGTTTGCCACCCATGCACACAGTCCCACGTCAACACTAACAACGAGCTCAGAAACCTCAATTTGAACTGAAAGCTTAAAAGTTTCTCATAACTTTGAGCTTATTTGAATCCTTGAATCACAAAAGGTTACTACAGTACTAGCTTAAATACACACCACACACACAAACAAGCACTTCTTACATCACACTGCAATCACTTAACTGAAACTGAGCACATAAACTCTTTCGGAAGCGAGAATATAGTTTAACTTCACATTTGTGGTTTCGGCTCATTTCTCTGTATCATATGAAAAGAACAAGGATTCCCCATGTATATTTCCTCCCGTACCATTTTTCCCTCAAGTAACTGTCACATACATAAAAGCAATATTCTACAAAATGCAACGACTGCTCGCAAGGGCAGAAAACACAGCCCTGTTTTATGCATGCACCAAGGTCTGTTCATTCTTTACTGTTTCATCCCTTGCCACTGGAGTTCCTTGCACCCATTTGCTGCACTTTGTTATAGAATGAGTTTGATGAGGCCAAAACAACCTTGTTACTTCTCCACACAACAGGATCTTGTTTAGGCAATAAACATCGACATAAATGACACAAAAGGAAACAAAATTTATACTTTTTTAAATTGCAGTTCTCTGGCACCTGATGCAGCCATTAATGAGAGTGTCCACCAAGTCTTTCAAGAAAAAGTATCTCTGAATTTTATTTACCTATTTCAGTCACCAGAGACTATCACTATAGTTCCCTTACCTCATTTCAGCAAAGTCTCTAGACTTTTTTTATTTCTCCCAAAAACCTAACAATACTTCTCAGCACATTCCAGCACTGAAAACTACTCTGCATGAAAAGCAAGGTATCTTCTCTTTGGCCATCAGTTCTGTGAATGCACTGCTCCACCAAGAAAACCCTACTGGTACTACTCTTCTGTGCTTCCTACCCATGCAGATGTTGCCCAACTGCACAGTAAGTGCCAGGACAAACACATGGTGAAAACTATCTCCATCAGTAATTAAAGCCTTGTCACTGCGTATTAGACATTGTTACATGGAACAATGACTTCCCACAATTTTACCAGCACAGTATCACTGAAATGAAGGTCCCTGTTTGCAGCACTCTTTTAAAAGGACTTAAGGATAATTTATAATGTTATCTTACAAGACCATGCAAAAGACACTTCAAATAAAGACAATATTTGTGATTGGTTTGCTTGCACCATATTCTGGTGGTGATATCACAATGGTCTGGTTTTATTCCAAATCAGTTGTAACTTGTAAGAAAAGTTCCTGTGAAGCTAAGGCTGGTAACATTGATTTCCATGGCACTGCTTGGAAAGATGCTGCAGAAGAATAATGTGAATGTCAGGGCATTTTACGTAGTGGCAGCAAGATTCTGTGAGCAGTCTGGGCACTGGATTTGCTCCAGGTTGTTTTGACTACTATATGCAATATTTTACCAACATGAGCAGGACATCCATACAGCGAGATACAATGAGATTTTAAATAATCAGAACAACACCAACTAAAAGCAGGCAATGAGACACTGCTCAGCAAGAACAGACCAGCAATTTGTACATCCCATGGATCATTCTGTCCGCAGGGATGACAGTTTCAAAAGTAGGAAATTAAATCTTAAAAAAAAAGACCTGACCTGAACCGACAAAGCAAGCCAGGAAATTGAGCAAAGTTGGACACTTTCTTAGGCCTCCCATTGTGGCAAGCTTTTACTTGAAGAAAGGATCATTCCATACTCCTCCCAAAAGCCACCTTGATGTGCCTTAATGAAGCAGTGATAGACAACAAGTTCTTTCTGGAACTGTGAAGAATCATCAACCACTTCCTTAATTCTCCAGTATGGTATCAGTTCATCAAAGAGCAATTCGAACTGCAACAGGCATATGAGTCCTAAAAGAGCATCTTAGAAGGGACATCTTTATTTACATATATTGAGGTAGCACAAAGTTCCTGTACCAAAAAGGCTGAAAACCTGACCAGGCTCTTTCCTGTGCATGCAGCATAGAATTCCAACAGAGAACATTTATTTTCACCATAGTCTTCATAAATGCAATCCCAATCTTCAAGGTTAGCAAATAACTCAATTAAAAAAAAGTATTACTAGACCAAGAAGAATCCTCCACTAGGTCATGCTTTCCTGTTTTTAACAAAATTGAGCAAAGGGACGCCATCCACCAGACTGTCAGCTCAGACTGACAAAGAGACTTTGTTGAAAGCTATTGTTCAGCCAGCCAACTCCTGTCACTTCCATGAATATGAATAAGTTCCAATATAGGACACCAAGGTTTTGGAAATGTAAGAAGATCCAATTGTTCAGTTATTCTTTGCCAATAAATCAACCTGCCATTATTTAGAGATTTTTGTTTTCCTCTGGTGTCTAAATGTGTGGGTGGAGTTTTGTTTTAAAGTCCCTTTCTTCCCATTTCCATAAATTTTTTTTTTCATATCACCTTTCTAAGTTTTTCAGAGCAGAAGAAGGAATCCTACTGACAATGGGATGAGGCCCTTGAAAAGCCATATACTGCTGTTTCTCCTGGTAATATTAACTAGCACCTACTCTAAGGAAAAGAGAGAGCAGAAGAAATTGTTCAGAGTTCATGAAAATTAACATTTGGTATAATTTTGTAGCCATAATTTGCATGTACACAACTTAGACATAAATACATATGGATTAATGCAAATTTTCATACCAGGAAAGATTCACTGTGCTCTGTAAAACTAAGGGTAAGGCTGGTGATGAATCATTTTTTTAAATATTCTAGTCTGGGTATATAAATAGCTCTCTGTTTCTAGAATAATTACTACTGAAAAACACAGCTTCTTAAATAACCTAGGCCATAATTAATCCTCGCTTCATTAAATCACAAATAATATCTTTTTAAAGTCTTATTTGTAAAGGCAAGCTGATTAATTTAAACGTTTCCCTTTTGCAAAAAAAAAAAAAAAAAAAAAAATCTAATTTACCAAAGTAGCTACGTTTCAGATCTTGTAAACTCCGGGAAGGGGTTCAGCCGGATCCCACACCCCCTGCCCCAGCCCCCCGAGGGGGTTCCACGCTCACTCTGCCGCCCCGGCCCGGCCTCCCCGCACGCTCAGGAAGAGGTGCCGGCTTGTGCCCCGCACCTTCCGCGGCCGCTCCCGCAAGAGTCGAGCCCTCTGCCCGGCCCCTCGGTGCCGCGTCACCCCCTCCCTCCCTGCGGGGGGACCCTTCGCGTGCCCTGTCCCGCCGCGCCCACGCGTGGCCGTGCTTGTGGCACGGGGGCANAAGAAAAGTTTCCAGCCGAGCGTCAGGGCAGGTCCGGGCTGTCACCGGCGCCCCCTCCCCGCCGGTGGGACGGGATGGGACGGGACGATCCTCCCTCAGCCCGTCCCGTCCACGTACCCAACCCGCCCGCGGCGTGGGTGCCACCCGAGGCGCTCACCTTCCTGCACCGCATGGAAGGGGTTGTTAGCCTCTATGAGCTTGATGGAGTAAGTGATTTTCTCGCTCTGGAGGATGTCGTCATTGAGGTTCAGATCTGACACCGCCTGCTTGAACACCTCGTCGTCCTTGGCAGCATTGCCTTCGAAAATGGCACCTGATGGGAGGAAGGCGGCAGAGGGTGAGGAGGGCTCGGCCCGCCCGCCCGTCGCCCCAGGACCTCCGCTGCCCTCTGGGCCGTGTAGGGTTCAAGCCGTCTCGCACGGTACCGGGTGGCGCAGCCCCTGGGGCACGGGGCGCCTGTGGGGCCGGGCCACACACGTGGGCGGCCTCGTCCCGGGCACGGGGAAGCGCAGCATTCCTCCCGGGCACTTCTGCTCCACCGGCATCTACGGAGCCCTGAACCAGAGACACGGTGGGGTGATGGACTTGCTTCGCCAGTGACGGGAAAGGGAGCAGGCTTGGAAACTCCACCAACTTTTTGCTCGCTGCTCACCTCTCCCTGGGATGCTGCCTTTCGGGCCGCGGTTTTATTGAGGCTTACAAGCACGCACGAACGTGAAGGCAGGATTTGTGTCCAGTAACCTGGATGCTTTAATTTCACTGTCCTGTTTATGCAGTTAACGTGAAAACATCTGGCGATGTGTGTTACATAAAATCCCTCTCTACGGAGCGTGTGTGTGCGCCCACGCCAGGCTTACTGCCCTGCTCTACGCGGCGGTGGGAGATCTTTAGAGCTGGCAACAAAACAAGCAATAAACCGTATTCCCTAGCCTGGAAAAGTCCTGCTGATTCACACCGTGCGTGCCTGTGGCTTGAGCCTCCGTGCACTGCCCGTGTGCATCACAGCTCTTGCACACAGCAGCTCCCCGCTCCTGCCCAGCGGACCGCTCTTTCTGCCAGCACTTAGTTAGCAAAGAGCACTCGGGCTAAAGTTCGTGCGGGGAGAAGCCGAGGTGATACCGTCCACGCACAAGAGAAGCGGGGCCCAGAGCGAGACCCGCGGAGCCTCCTTCACCCACACTTCTACTCCAGCCCTTCCGGAAGGCGGCCCCGGTGCCGCGGGGGTCTGTCCTGCCCTGCCCCTGGGCCGGAGTCCCCCCGCTGCGGTCAGGGCTGACCCCGTCTCCTTAATGGCTCCGCAATGCTGTCTGCCTTGGCTGCGCCCCCAGGCTCCGGAGGAGAGCGGCGACGACCGGAGACTCCTCACCGGCCCCGGAGCCGTCCGTACCGAGAAACTTGCTACAGGGCTGGTTCCCTTCTCCCCTTCCCTGCCTCGGGTCGGCACGGGACTCTCCTCCCGTCTCCGTGTAGCCGCCCCTCGCCAGGATGGCTCCTGCCCCGGCCCCCTCCTTTTCCTAATCTCCCATCCTCCCCGAAAGGCTGGTGGGAATTACGGCTTTTCATTTCCCGGCCGTACTCCCGTTTCCTCCTCTATCATCCTCCACAAGTGATTCTCTCCCCCCTCTTCGCCCCTAAACATCCTCATTTTCGTTCCTGCTGGTACCTTTCAACACCAGCCAAAAGGTGACTGCAGAGCCTCGCTTTTGCTTGCCAGGCTTCCCGCGGACATCACCATGCCTTGCTCCCAGAAGCTATAAAAGTTCACATCAGCCTTTTCTTTGCCTCTTATTCATCCCCCTCTTCCTCCCACTGCTGATCCAGCCTTCTTGCTGCCCAGGGGTTTTAATGAGATCTTATTCAAACCACAACAGTTGCGCGCATGGACACACACACACACTCTCACACAGAGCCGCTGCAAAGCTCGCCTTTCTAACCCTTTCCCAGCCAAGTTCCCCTCTCCGTCCCCCGCATTCCGGCTTGGCTGACACCTGCTACGGCAGGGGAAAAAAAACAGGGGATTATCTCCCCGAAAGTTTTCCCCGCGAGCACGTTCAGAGACTATGCCTCTCTCCCGCCCGGGTGATGGGGGCGGTTGTTTGTTTTCGGTGGTGAGGAGGCGGGGGGTGGGGGGAAAGAAAGCCTTTCCACGCAAACAGGTCCAAGCACAGACTCCCCAGCCACATGGGAGACCGCAGCGGCGGCCCCGGCGGGTCCCCTGCCCGCTCCCGGCCCGGCGCACAAGCGGTATTTCGCCCCTAACTTTACAATGGGGGGTAGAATACAGCCGCCTTTCTCCCATCCGTGCTCCTATCTTTCCGCGGAGAGTTGGGTTCCACCGCTGCCCGTGTCGTTATCGCGGCTAAACGAGACGCTTCCCTTATATATTTATTTATCTGCCGCGTCCCTCTCCAAACCCACCCCCCCCCGCTCCCTCTCTTACCAATGTGGATGATGGAGTCCGCCCGCACTGAAACGCACTGAAATATCCAGGGTAAAAGCCAGAGCATCAACACTTCCATTTCCAGCCTCGCGCACAGCACATCAGCCCGGGTTTGGTGGAGAGACAGACAGGGAAAGAAGAAAAAAGGCGCAAGGGCAGGTGGAGCAAGGCAGTGGGCGCGGGGGGGAGATGCCCAGACACCCCCCTCTTAGAAAAAAATCCCAAATTCCCCCAGTGCCCCAAGAATTTTCCAAGATTGAGGAAAACGAGCGATGGGGAGGGGAAAAAAA
>VZTN01023397.1:281480-309650 GCA_013400515.1 Erpornis zantholeuca
GCTGCGCCCGCTGCCGCTCCTCCAACTTCAGCGACGGGGGGCGGCGCGGGGGCAGCGCGCCGAAGCGGGGGGTGGAGGGAATGCCCCCTCCTCCTTCCACACGCTCGAGCCCGGGACATGATCCGTGTTTGAGGAGCGAACTGGAAATGCGAGGTTTTTACCCCTGCGCTGGGAGCGAGGTGGTGGGGAAGAAAAGTGGTACAGCAGAACCTTTTCTTGTTTTGTTTTGTTCTAGCTTTCAATGAAATCTAATTCATAAATTGGACATGCTCGGGCTCAGAAGACTAATTCATCCCCTAAAACAAACGCATCAGTGATTGCAGGCACCCAAGCGTGACAAGCGTCTCAATATACCGAGGACCCAGAGAAAACAAATTCATTCAGGAGCCCGAAACGTAATTAAAACTACTGCCAAGAAAATGAGTTGAGAGCAGGATGTTACCAAGATTATTAAGTTGCTGCGGGGCTGAGGCACGGACTGCTATAGTGATACATACAGATAATGTCAGCCTTTGGATAACGGGAGGCAGAGCGATTCCTGGAGGTCGCCGTCTTGCAAGCGCAAGCCTGGTAACAGCGTGCTGTGGCAGCATCCTGCTCCCGGGAAGGGACCGGCGAGGCCGGGGGCTCGGTGGGGAAGGAGCGGGCCCCCGCCGCCTGCTGAGCCCCGGCAGAGTGGCGACAAAGGGGCCGGCGGAGCCCGGACCCTTGGCACTGGCTACAGCATCCCTGTCATGTGTATTCAGCACGCTTTTTATAACCATCACCTGTACGTGAGCTAGTAAATGCTCCTGATGCTGAGCATTGCTTGCTTGCGGGAGCAATCACTGCAATGTATTTTTTCAGTGTATAAAGCTTTTTTTTTCATACAGAGCACAGTACGGCAAGAACTGCTCAATGCTAAGGAGTAAGAAATATAGATAAGGTGGCTGGGGAGGCAGAAGGGGGAGGGAACACACAGTATAGATGGAGCAGAGTGAAAGGGAAGGGAGCTGAAATGGAAATGATATGAACAAGAATCCCTTTTGATCCACACGCATCAACGACCTCCTATTCAGTGGTAGTTACAAGCACAGCATTGGAACAGGGAAGGGCAGGGGGTAAATAAAACAAGATATGCTTTTTAAAAATAAATCACTTGTTAACTACTTTTACTTACAGTCCTTGTCTTAAATATGCAATTTCACGCTGATCAATGCAGAATGATATATACTATACTCTGCATTTCACGTAATAAAAACACTTAATCCAGATAATTGGCTTCTGGGACAGAGATCAATAGAAATGTTCCTTATTTGACTACGTTAGCAAGTCAAAATTAATTCTAATTTACATTTGCTTCAAATCAATATGCACTTAGTGACTTACACAGGCTCTTTAAAAAGTTAAGCACCTATATTGACCAGAGTCATATATATGTCAGTAACAAGTACATGTGTGGGAATTAGAGAGGGGGAAAGTGTTACTGCAGAACCAAGTCTCTGACTTTCATAGAGGAAAAGAGGCTAAATTTATTTGTGTTTGAGAAGTGCTTTGGCGTCCTAGCCTAAAACCTGTAGAAATATGCAGCTATTAATCCCACGATTTATGCAGGCATGCAAACACCATTTAGTTGTGCTCCAAACACTTGGGAGCAGGCTTGCCTCCTACTTTAGTTTGTACAGCAAGGTCTTGACCTCAGCTGGGACGCCTCTGGATGCTATTTTAGTAACAGTAAAATAGTAATATAAAATATTAAAACTCTAAACCCAGTGGATTGGACAAGTTACAAAATTTCCTGTGAAATCCAAGTGCAAATGCTCTGAACAGGCAGAAAGGAACCCAGTCCCAGCCAAAGACAGGAGAGGGGAAAGGACAAGGGACCACAATACAGTAAAACAGACCACCTGAAATAGGCACCAAAAACAGACAGAAGGCTACAGTCAGAAGACAAAAACAAAAAAGAAAAATGCACAGAAGAAATCACAAATGCTATAAAACCAGTCACATAACATGGAAAGTACGATGAGACCTAAATGGATCCACCACAGCAAAGAGAAGGATTGCAGCTTCAGTAGCATCTCTGCAAGATGAAAAAGTGCCACATCAAAACTTGTGTCTGGTTTTAACTCAGGTTGCATTACCTTTTCTTTCATATAATTTGCATTTTTTTTCTTTCTCCTTTTCTTCTACTTTTTTTCTAAACAAAAAAAATCCCAACAACTTTGGCTTAGATTATGCTTTTCATAACAATTACTTCTCCTGTGATTTCTCCTCCTTCAAAAAAAGCTGTCAGTGCTACCTTTCTAAGCCCAGTATCAATGAGAGCTCTCCTTTCAACCCTGCCATTCCCCAGTTGCAGTCAGGGGAGTGCTGCCACTTTGCAGTGGGTGTATGTTATTTAGGTGAAGCAATCCACATTACAAGGCCAATCCCTTTGCCACATTTTGCATACTAACAATGTTACAAGCTGCTGTGATATTCCATCATCATCGTGGAAGGGACAACTCGTGACACATTATTCCACAAAGTACCACTGGATTTACAGTGCCCACAGAAGAATGACATCTCAACAGAAATATGCCAGGTAAAACCCAACTTGAGCGACAGCAACTTGGGCCCAGTTCAACTCTTTGGCAAGAGATGCAATTCTGTGCACACCTCAGACAGCTCTTACTAACTCTGCAAACCACTGTGGTGATTTTAAGCTGACCTATCAGGAGTTATTATTGTGCTTATTTCTGTTGTCTAAATGAACATAGTATAAAATCTGTACCAAATGGGGTTTGCTATGACAAGAGAATGGCTAGAATAACACTGCAAAACTTACATTGCAATTAGAAACAAAGAACTTCCTAGGAAGGTGAACTGAAAGGCTTGTGCAGTGCCACACTCAGAGCCTTGTGCCCAGGGCTCTGTCCCTCTGTGCTGCCATAACAAGGATGAAGCACAATTTGAAAGACATCATCAGAACTATGGCTGCAGGATATGCCTGGATCTGGAAAGCACCTCACATTTACAAAACTTCTTCCTAAGCAGGAGCTCTGCATGACCATAACACTGAGACTTTTATCATAGCCTATGTGCAGAACAAATGGAGGGCTTTAAGAGTCAATGCTTTTTGAGTCTTCTCCCAAGTTTCACCCATTTACTATAGCTAAACTAAGGCTTTCCCACATAAAAGCGTGTCTATATCTATTTGTGTACATGTAGCAATGATTTATTCCTCCTGAAAGCAAAGGGAACTCCTCCTCTGTATCAGTTAAACAGGTGTAAAGATGCAGCTAATACCTACAATTGTTAGCTGCTCAGTTTATGGAGTTGGAAGATTGAAAACAAAAAACCCCAAAAATATCCTAATACACAACATGGTAAGTCTCCCTCCTTCCCCAACAGCCAAGATGTCTACTGTTAACACACCCACAAAAAAGTAAAATTTCTTATTCTAAAATGCCATGAAATTCAACAGCTGTGCTTCTCTTCAGGAACAGTAATGCAAAACCTCAAGCCCAACTTAATTCCAAAGTTTGTGGATGCTTATGTTTAAAAATTCATTTTGTCATTCTGTGGTGACAGCCCGAGGTTTCAGTTGCTTTATTGAAGCTTCCTTTAGCTTATTGAAACCACCTTTTCTCTTTCCATGGTTGATAGCATAGTATGATAATCTTGCAGGAGTAAATGGACTAGAGTCTGCAAGAAGAGGCTGCTGAATTATAGAGTTCTTTGCAGGACAGTTGACATTCTTGATTAATTTGTTGTGTGCCTACTAACAATCTGAAACTTTGCTACAGTCAACACTTTATTTGGATTGACATGCCTTTTAAGATGCCATAAAGAAGGCAAAGCACTGTTATTTCCACATTTTTTACCTGATTTAATTCAGCAGAGTACACACAGCCTAGATTTGATTTAATTCGTACTTATGTTTGCTTAATTTCATCATTTCACTATCTGTTGCATCCTGATAAGATTCATATATACTTCCCTACCCCTCTCTTCCAACTGTGACTTTTCACACCCTATTTTTCTTTAATGGGCATTTCCTTTACAGTAGACAAGGGTCTCTATAGGCCTTTCCACATTTTTATATAGCCTCCCACATTTTTATAGTTGCATAAGCGCACTCTTAATGTAGTGCAAGGCAAGTTGTATCAGTGTTGGAAGTGTAATCTCTGTCTTAGAATTTGTATTTAATTAACACTTTGATTCAGAAGAAAAAGAATCTCTTTATTCACAATATTTTAATATCACCAGTATGTGTTTTATTGAAAACTCTAACACACAGGTGACCAAAGAATCCTTTATTAATATTGTAAGGGATGGAACTGTAACTCATAATTACAAGAAAACACCTTTCTCCTTCATTTCTAAGCAAGCCCCTTGTCATTATATCCACTGGACACTAACTGGAAAAGGCTAAAGTTTGACTTCCTGAGCAGAGATCCTTCCCTTTTTAAAAGAAAAAAAAAAAGGAAGGAAAGTAAGCACGGTTGCCATCTTTGTTACAGTACTGTTGCATAAGAATGCAGGTTCTCCAAGTAAAAGTGTTTGTCAATTGTGTATCATTTAATAGTATCCACATCAAGACAATCTCTGAATTAACTTCACTGGCATTCATCTGAGGGAAAAAAACAATTTACAAGATTCTCCAATATAAAACCATCTCCTGGGGAACTCCATTCCAAAACATCCGTCATGCCTCATTGATCCATCCACACAGAACACACAGTCCAGTCTCATGAGCTGTTCAATGAGCTGCCTATTACAGATAAGACATTGCTAGGACAGCTGTCCTCTGCCATCACAGCAACCTAAAGAGACAGACACATCCCAAAAGGAAAATCACAACAGGAAAAACCCCAGATGTCATTCCCTGTGCAGCCTCCATAAATACATACTGACCAATCTCACAGGTAGCAATAAGGCAAGAATGACACCTGTTTTACAGGTACTTCACTGTGAATACATATCCCAGTACATCCGCTTTTATAAAACTTCCCAACACCTGACCATACAAATATATCCTTGCTTTGTTAGGGTCGATTGAAGCTGCAGGGTGGTTATGCCAGACAAAGGAAAAAATTATTAGAATTTAACCTGCAGTTCACCTCAGCTGGGTGAAGACTCTGGAGAAGTCACATTCCTCCTACTTCTCACTTTCCCCATCTAGAGAGTAACAAACCAGTGAAGTAAAACAAACCAGTAAAGTAGATGCTGCTGCATGGTGAAGTAGAGAACCAGAAAAGTCTGAATGCTTATATTTAAAAAGTTCTGCCCTCCAGCCAAGACACAGTAACTGATCTCGTGTTTGTTCCTACTTCACTGCAAACTCCACTGAGAAGTGATGTAAGCAGAAATATTTTGCTACAAGCCAGAAAGTTGAAGGCTGCCCTTTCTGCATCTCAGGCAAAGAATAGGGACCTTTTCAACTGCACTAATTCAATCCTTTGCCGTCACTAAATACTGATGCAGCTTGTGCATGCAGAGTCCTTCTAAAAGCCTCACAATGGAAAGTACTCTAAGGGGAAAGTAATTTTACCTTAAAAAAAAACCCCAATCCTTCTCAGCAGTCCATTCTAAACCATATTATGTTTAGTGACTGTCTCACAATGGGTCACTTCTACCAGTAGGTAAGGCCTCTCTTTTGTCTTGCAATGCTGTGTCATGGAGTTGGTGGCTTGGGTTTGTTCGGGGTGGGGTTTGTTTGTTTGTTTCCCAGTGTGTTTCTGCAACCATTAGTGAAAACGAGGTACAGAATTGGCCTTCTCAGTGACCCCATTAGCATTAATGGCAGCCACACACAGAATATATTCTCCCAGGGATCTGTATTCTCTCTGGGAAAAGATTCCCTGTAATGGAGTTCATAATTCGTACTCATGTTTCCAGGAAGGGTCGAAATGAAGATTTTTTTAGCAGAAACACCAGCTTCTCATTGTATGCCTGACTAAAAATTATTCTACCAAAGCCTTTGCTTGTTGTATTTTTTGTCCCTTAGAGGAAAGAAAAAAAATCAAGCCAAACAGTAGGGTAAAGTGTCATGGTATATCTTAAATTTCCTACTCGAAGAAGGGGATACTTTTTTAAAGGCAGCGCAATCCAACCATTGGAGCAGAGGGGCCATGATTCCTGGGCTCCATTCCCACCCCAGTCACTGATTCATTTCATGACTAATTGAGTGGACTGTTGCATGAACATTGTATTCAGTTCTCAATTTAAGGGTGAACAAGAACATCAAGTTCCTTCCCTCAGTTCCTGCACTCAGTCAGCTGTCCTACTTCTCTAGGAGGTATAGGGGAAACATGGTAGGGGTATTTTTGGCTGGTCAAACAAGTAATTTCAAGTTTGTAGATCCTAGAGAGATTAAGAAAAAATTATCTTATTTTAAATAATTTCAAACAGAAAATGTTCTTTATGGTATTTGAGACCAGCCCTTTCCACTTAACTGTGTCTGGATGCAAATTTTTACTATCCAAGCTCCATTGCTAACCTGAGTGTCAGGACTTCAAATGTCTAATGATTCCTTTTCTTTTCAATTTTTTAACCATGGTGGGGAAGGGTATGTGAAATAGGGGACAATACCTTATATTGAGATGGATAAGAAAAGCTCTAGAGACAAACCTACTGAGAGCTACAAGCTGGTTATACTCCCCTCTAAGTTACATTCAAGTGATTTCATCTATTCTGCTAGAGTAAGCACCTGAACTAGGTCTCCCACATGAGAAAGGGGTGTCCTGATGACTAGGTGTTAGAAAAGGAGCGGGGGAAGAATATACACCTCTTTTGAGAGAGAGAAAGGAAAAAAAAAGAAAGTAAAAACCACCTTGAAATATTTCCATATGGCCTGGTGAGAAAGGGAGAGAAAAGAAAAGCACACTGCTTCCTTTCTACTTTAGGCTGTAGAAGGTGT
The DNA here is from genome assembly GCA_013400515.1 of Erpornis zantholeuca. Lineage (NCBI taxonomy): Eukaryota > Metazoa > Chordata > Aves > Passeriformes > Timaliidae > Erpornis > Erpornis zantholeuca. The sequence continues at coordinate 288,367 of VZTN01023397.1, forward strand.
TTGTGTGCAAGAACAGCTTTCTAACCCAGGCTTCCCCATGTCAAGAAGTTTGTTTATGTCAGGTTGATTTTCTGTTGGCATTTTATGCTGCTCCCTGCAAAGAAACTATTTCTATGAAAACACCCAGGCATTCACAACCCTTCCAATGGTTTGAGTCACGTAAGCCACATCTTAGTGGTGCCTCAGCCCTCCAACACCTATCCCTTGCCATTCACACAGCCTCAGCTGAAAATCTAAGTGTATTGTAGACCCGTTTGCAGTAGTCTATAGTGTGGCCAGTGGAAACAGGAAACCCAGGACCAGCTGACATGGCAGCATTCCACACAGCACCATTTGGGTGTTACTGCCATAGTGTAGATGTTTAAGCTACAGAAAAAGTACAAATTTGTTTAAGAGCTCCAAAATGCTTTGCTTCCTGGTACACAACACCTGAAAATACTGGAAACAATGACCTCTCTTTACTGATTCTTATTCAAAGTGAACTTAAAACTATTGCTCTGTATACTTGACTCAACAGTTCTGAGAAAGAATAAAAAAAGCCCAAATGTTTTTTTCCAGTCTTCTGAAAGCTTGGAGATATTGCAGTAAAGGGTTTATATAAAAAGGGCAGGGAGAATAAAAAACAGGCACCACTTTAAGCGTCCAGCACTCCATGAGTCACAGTCCCTGTCACCATACCCTAATGAAACTTCACTGACCAACAATTTCTAAAGGTCCCACATTCTCCAATGTCTTCATAATATCACTAAATACACTTTTTCCTTGCCCCCAGTCCAAACTATGCTGCACTATACAGCCATATATTTTACTACAGCTACATGCTATCCAGCTGAATGCAAGTCTGCAGTGGAAATAGCTTTGTTTGCTGCAGTGCTGTATTATCACACATGACTAGACCAGGCAACATTGATTTTTAAGCAATGGCATTGATTACAACTCTTATTTTTTAAATGCTGGCAGGATACAGCCCTTAGATAAGCACTTTAAGACCAAATTTGAATTGCATTTCCCAGCAGCTCTCCTTTTTTTACAGAGACTATATAATAGAATTACGAATAATGCTACTGACTTCAACGTGTACTGAGGATTTACACCAGTATGGTTTCAGTAATAGAAGCTTTTAGCACTTCACACTTACATAACTATAATATGCTTTAGATTATTGTTTTCAAAATGCAGAATCTTTTTTTCCCCTTCACTAGCTAAAAAAAGATGCTTGTTTTCCAGAGAGATAAATTTATTAAATTGAATTTGACCTTTTAGAGCATAGTAAGGTAGGGATTTCTGTTCCCTGGAAACAGAGGAAGATTCTTCATGTACTGCTCTGAGTCATGCGAGAGTCCACAAGCAAGTAAGCAAAGCACTCTTGGAAGAAAACTTTATATTAAATAAATTATGCAGGGTGAGGGGGCATAGAAAAAAAATCCTAAACCTCAAACCCAAAATATATCCTTACACCTACATTTTAAATTACATACTAGAGGGTATGAAATCATTACAGAGTTTTCATGCTCTCAAGCAGCCCTCCAGATTTATCACCACATCATTACTTGACCAGTTTCCTTGTTCCAAAAATAACCTTTAAATACCTCTCCAAGAGTTCTGTGCAGATTGAGCTCCTGTTTTCCCAAGCTGGTAAAAACCAGTTATCTTACTGGTTTGCCAGTTTAATCCCAGTTTGCAAAGTGAGTTGTTTGTAACAATGCACAAGGACCACAGTTCTCCACTTCTAGCTTTCTCCTGCAGGAATATAGGGAAGTGCATGGATGCCATCCCCTGTGCTGGTCCATCTGCAGATCCACAAAACCTGTTACCCAAGCTGCTAAATACCCTTTTCCTCACACAGTACATGGTAAAAACACAAGAGTAGCCAGTCTTTCCCCTTCTTACCACAAGCTCCTTGTTTCACCAGGACTTACAAGCACCAAAATACAAAAATCACAGGTACAGAGGGATCTTTGTGTCATGTGTTACGATAAAGCAAGATTCTGTTACTGAGCCTTGTTCAGAACACTATCTCTAAATCGTTGTTAGTCATTTATGCTTTTGATGGACTTACTATTATGGATAAATTATATTTTACCCTCCTCCCTGCTTTGTTCAGAGATCTTTGACCTCGCTACCTACTTGGGCATATTAAGAGATAGGTTTCCCTCTCAAGCAGCAGATTTACAGTCAGGATGTAAAGAAATCCAGTAGAAATATTGAGTGAAGATGCATCCATTATTCAATCATTTCACATAGTTCCCATATTTCACCAAGTAAAATGCCTTTAGGAGAGACAGGTGGCACAGCAGCGCTTGCAATCCTATTGTCTACTCCAAGTCTCTCTTTCCAACCTGCATTCATGGATGTCCCTTAATTAAGTACAAACCAGTTCAAATAAATGAATAAAAGCCATAACTGCTCTACAACCTTCTTCTGTGTCAACTGAATTAACTGGGCTTACAGAAAGGTGCTCAGGAAGATCAGCAGCAAATACAATAGTCCTCATGAACCCCAAAAACCTTCTGCATTTGATAAAGGAACAGTCCAAACAACAGAATGACTTCTCCCCTACACATACCTCTTCCCCCGCATTGAGCAAAATCAAAATTTCCATGCAACAAGAGAAGAAAACCAGACTGGCCTGCATCACCACAGTGAAACTGTCACTTCTGCACAGGTTCCTGGTTTCACTACCAGGGGTCCTTACCCCACCCCAGCAGAATGCAGCTGCCCTCAGTACTGCTACACTATGGAGAGCAGCGAGACAGTTTTGCTTCAGTCACTCTTCTACCCTTGGCATTCTGTGGCACCTGCTTGGATTTCTTCTGAAAGCTCAGACTAGCAGCAAACTAGCTACTGATCACCTTTGCCTTACACACACAGAAGAAGCCTCTTAATAAATACGTTCCAGACACCTCTTAATGAACTTTACCTCCCTCTAATTCCACATTGAAGAATTATTAAAGAAAGGAACAATTAGAACAAGACATATCCCTGCAAAACCCTGCTTCTTTGTGCACTTTATTCATTCAGTTATCCATCCTCTCCTCCATTTAAGAAAACAAACCTCATAACTTTGTTTTCTTAACCTGAAAAGTATATGTAATTACTGGGTGCAATAATTGACTCAAGAGACATATCTTCCTGCTCATGTTTTTCTTTTCAGTCCAGCATGTCCAAGATGCTCAATTCAACAAAATTTTCGCAATACCTGGTATATGTTAATATTGTAGAATTTTCCTTTTCTCTGTTCAAAGTGAAAGTGGATATGGATGCATGGATTTTGTGTCATAATCTGAGATGAATTTTGCATTATAATCTTGGCTCAGTGTTGTTTTCAGCAGAAGAATTTCTGGCCCCAGGAAGACAAAGTCCTCCATCAGCAATACCATTCCTTTTCTTTTTGCCCACCCATCCACATCACTGACTACAAAAACACAGTAGCAAAGATAAGAATCTGCCAGGTCCTTCAGAGTCACAGATAAACCACCAATCGTGCACTCACATTTATCTAGATGGATACTAGCAAAAAACCACAACTCCAGAAGTTTCCACGATGTGGCTCCACCCCCTGGCTCTGTAGGCCAACCACAGGAGCAACTGCCACTAGCTGGAGAACAATCCCTGGAGTTGTCTAACAGTGTTAAGTAGATAGAAATTGCAGTGCACCCAGGTCCCTGCTGAGCTTAAGAGAGTGGCTCCTGCAAGCCACCTGCTAACCAGGCACAGGCTGGCAGCACCTCTGTCCCTCGGTGGCAGCAGCCTGTTTGATTCCATCGGTGTTTGGCTCCATATTTCATTGTGCTTTAACTAATATGGCCTCAGAGGATGCATTTTAAAAGGAGAATGAATGATTTCTTCTATTTAAACTTCTAAATGCTGGAGCGGAAGTTCTCATTCTCTGCAGTTAGGAGTGAATCGTGAATTTGTGTGCACAGGATGAAAACACCCTTCTGTTGAGGAAGGTGGCAACACAACAGCTCAAACGATTTTCCATTAGCACACAATCAGACTTTATATTGCTTATAGAGGGGAAACAAATTCCGAATACTGACGGAGTCTAAAAGGGACTCTTGAGCACTGGTGGCGAAACAAAAACAAGAGGCAAGCAAATTTCTCATCTGTTGGTTTCTGTAACCTTGAGCTCATCTTGCTGAAATGTAGTGGAATAAATCTGTATTGTGCAATTACGGATTTGATTTCAAGGCTGAACAAGAAAAAAACATTTAAATAACTATAGTTGTTCTAAGCTGATTCATTGTGCAGTTTTACTAAACTAAAAATGGAATAATGCAATGAAAAAAATTGAGTGAACAGTTACAATTAAACCAATAGGTTCAAAGAATCAGATCACTAAACTAATACAGTTACTGATAACCAAATCAGCTCACAAGAAGAATAAGATTTCTAGCTCACAGGAAAAAGAATTAATTGCTTTGGATTATGCTAGAGAGAGAGGGTTTAAAGGGAGAGTGAACTCCCTTTCAACACGAGGCCACAGGCAGCAGTAGCTTCTCTGTAGCTCACAAACCATGCTGGCAAGCAGCACAGGCAGCAGCTCAGCATGCTGCTTCGGATTTCAAGAAACAATAAAGTATAGGTGAAGAAACAAAGCCAAATGGCCAAGAATGGGTCTGACCTCAATCTTGGCCAGTTTGAAATGCATGAAATTTCTTCAGGCTGAGTTTCTAGCTACTGCTAAGTAGCTCAGATTTTCATCTCTCCACCTCTTTTTTATTTTCCCCACCAGTGAAAAGTTTATAAAGAATACCCTGGCAAAAAATATTTTAACTCTAATATTTTGATAAGGATATGTAAATCAGAATGGAATCCAGCTTTCTATATTTCATTGCTCTAAAAAGACAAGCAGGAGTATAAAAATCAATCCCTTGTTTACAATTTAATGATCACACTCAGACAAGGGCAGCAAACTGGTTGACTGTGCAAGAACTGAGTGTGTGGACTCCTTTTCCAACACCACACCCCTGGCTGGATTAACATAGTTGCCTATGGCCACCACACAGCCTCTGGCTTGAAAGGGGAACCTGGAGGACCCAATGCAGCTCTCAGGGCAGCAGAGTGGCTGCACCAAAAAAATGTAGTGTAAGCTCAAGTTCCGCCCATAAAAAGCCATTCATGGCTACAGGTCCAAATCACAGCTCTGGGATCATTCTTGATGCATTTTGACTAACAGACGAATAGTCATTAACAAAACTGTTATCAGGCTACTGGTCTCACTCCTCATTAAGACAAAGTTTTATTCCTTTCATGACATTATCTGTTGACAAACACTGGAAAACAATTAATTAAAGAACAAAGCTTCCCTTTGTACACTTGCAAGAAATTTTCCTCACAAAACCCCATATTAGCCCCCGAATGTCACAAACCAAAATAAATGCCTGTAAGAACCACGGCCCTTCTTGAGAGCTGAGGAAGTCTCAGATGGCCTGTAATCTGGGGAGAGATTAACCTTTGCCAAGGAATCACTAGGAACTGCTGATGCACAACCAAAACCTCTTCATGGATGTAGCACCAACAAGGCCTTAAATAAGCTGACAGGGCTCTGAATGCACAAGGAAAGGAGATGTACAAAATAATGAGGGTTCTTTCTGTGTAATACCTTCTCTGCTTCAAAGCATGCTTTTGATTTGCTGATCTATTTTCTTTTAACAAGATGGTTTAAGTTCATTACTTCTTACATGACTAAAAGCAGCACATTGCTTTCCTTCTACAAAAGACAGTAAATAACATTAAGAGAGTTATATGAGAGAAGGTAGAGCAACTTTACAACAGAAAGAACCTCATAATGGCAGGATACAGAATAGTCTTAAGGCAGCATCATAATAAAAGGCACAGTTTTTATGCAACACCCTTTTAGATTGATTTTTCTACATTCAGAATGCTCCCATAACCATCTTTTGACATTTCTCCTGCACAGTTGGTTACACCATCCATAAGCAATCTCTGTCTACTTGGCATTATTATTATTTTAAAAGCAATTTCTTTCACCTCCTTTCAACTAAAACTTAAGCTATACCTAATTGCCAGTTACCATCCTCCCTTCTAGAAAAAGAAAATCCAGTTTCTAACTATTTGAAATCCATCCTTAATGAAAACTACAATATAATCATAATACCAGTATATGCACATTACAGGAATATGATTAGCAGAAGACCAAAAAAGTGGGTGCTACCTGTGTTCTCTCTGTCCCACTTGAAATGTTAATTCACAGATGAGCAGTGTCTTGTGATAATAATAACAGATATACTGCATACAGAACTACCAGCAAGAGACAAAAAAGGTATTAGTTGCTTGCTTATGATTAATAAAGTAGTCAAAAAGAAGGAATATTATTCTTGCTGGGTGCTCATTATGCATTTGATAATCTCTATTTATAGGACAATGAAACATGAGGCTTATAAAATGCCATCTGTTGGTTTCTTTTTAATGTATAGGATTTCTGACTCCAAGAGCTGCAGTTCAGCAGTGTTGATAGTACTACAACATGTAATACTAATGCCTTTGGTTAGGAGAATTTGAGCCATTAAACATCAAGAAGCAGGTTGAATACACATCCTGAATAGTGTAACTCCTATCTTCTTATTCTAATCTACGTAAAAAGCAATTTATACTTCCATGTAATTGATTTTGATCAGTCATTTAAATAGCACAACACACACAAAATTATATATTGCAATGATCCACAAATGTGACAGAAGTGATTTTGTTCTTTGATCTCCATGAGAGAAGGCGTCTCATGAGAGAAGTTCCGAGAGATATATAACTACAGGAAAAATAGCAACTACTTCTTTATCTAAAAAATTAAACAAAACCACAGGCAAAAAGGAAAAATAATTCTCTCTTAGAAGAGAGGGAGATTTAGAATCACATATATCTGCATTAAATTTGTCAGTACCTAAAGGATGCATTTTTCTTACATATTAACCATGAAAATAAATCATTCATAATAAAGGTCAGTATTAGAGTATATCAGTTCTAATAAGTTTGACTGTCATTCACTTCTATTCCTAATTAAGTCATCAAATGGCCCAATATCCAGATCTTAGGTTCCCTTAGAGCATAATCTTCTGGTTTTAATGCAATTAATGGAATTGTGATTGATTTCTTTGAAGAGGATCACTGTGTATTCCTATCAGCATAAAGTTGGAGGGGTTTATATCACCGGTTTAATTAGGACTTCTGACTCCAACAGAACCCGTAAATGCTCAGCCATTCACAGGGCAAGCAAACACTGGAAGAAACAGCTAAACACTGTCAGGGACAATTTATACTTTGGCAGTTTCTTAGGGATATCAAGCTACAATTTCTCTTCCCACTTTCAATTGCATTCACCTCTGCAGTCTCTGCTGTTGCCTCAGCCTTCACCCCTGCCTTGCCACAGCTCCTCATTGTGTTTCTCCATCAGTCTGTCAGATAACTGGAAGCAACAGCTGCCCAGGACAGCAACTGTCTTCTTTGCTATTCCTCTACAGCACTTTGACAAAGCAGTTTGATGTCCGAACCAACAGGATTATAATGCCTTCCATCCCAGAACACAGGATTTGCTTCTCTCTCAGAGGCTAGAGAAATGGTAGAAATTCCTGCCTTGCTACCAAAAATGAGGTCACTGTGTTAAGCTTAAGACAAGTTGTTGTAAACATTTGAGGAAAATTGAAAAGTTTTGACAAAAACTTTGCATTTGATTTTTTTCATACACCAAGAGCAACATGTGCTGTTTATAGCCTGGACTCATTCAGGCTAAGAAAGGCCATCAAGAACAGCAACAAACGAAAAATGGAAACAAGAAAAAAAAAGCTGTTTCATGAAAGGGGACCCAAACAACTTTCAATACTGATCTTCTCATTGATGCACCCAAAAATGAACCGGCATTCTACTTTCTGCCAGAGACACAGAATACAGTAAGCACTGGAATTTGGCCAAAAGATCAAATCTAAATGCAAATGGACTGTGGGGTTTGGGTTGGGCATGGAAAAGTACCTATTCTTGTTATATAAAGGAAACATACTGTTCTTCTCGTCAATCTGCTGTCAGTGAAGTATCCTTATAAAATTCTGAGAGTCTTAAACTAATGGCAGACAAGTTCAGCAGGAGATCATGGCAATTCAGCAAACCATATGTCATCACAAATAACAGCAACCTCACTTAGTTCACAAAATGTAATTCAGTAACAAGACAAGGAATAATGAATAATATCAAGAACAGCTGAGATGAGGAATTAAAACGGCACCAATAATTCCAAAATTAAAGTTTTTAAAATTCCTGCAATTAACTTAAAGGGCACTACTAAAAGTTAGTTCACACTCACATAAATTAATGGTGATTATCTCAAGTTGCAGCAAATAAATAATCAATGTACCCACATGCTGAAGTCTCGTTCAAGTAGAACACAAATAGATATTGTTTTCACCACTTTGAAGAATATATAGTCATGATTCATCTTATGCTTGCTAATAATATCTTTTTCCCCCCTCCTCTCATTTGTTAGGTTAAAGGCTGCTTGCATATCATTTACCACAGAGTATTTTAGCAGTAACTACTGGTAAGGTGGTTAGAGCAATGTTACAGGTTATGCAACATTTTTTCATCCCTACATTTCACTTTGATCTTTTGTGGCAGCCTAGAATCCGTATTTGCTTTGTCATTAAAAAGTCACAGGATTCCGCCTAAATGAAGCCCTAGAGGATGATAATATCCACTGTTAGCCTGGAGAGATGAGTCTTCAGAGGAATTTTGCATCACTTTAATTCAATTGTTCTAAAGGTCACCAAGGTGCACACAGATATCAATTAGCCAATACTGAATGCTTCCATGGAACTGGAAGTTCTAATCAACGGAAGTCCTGAAATTAAACAGTTATGAAAGTTAGATTTTTTTAAACTGATCTGAAGGGAATGGCAAATAGGAGCTTGTACATTCCAGAAAGAAAGAGGATCCACATTAGCACCATACAGTGTCCAACTCAAGAGTAGCTCCTAAGACGAAAAGTGAAGTACCAGGGAGTTTATTTACAGGGTGTACCTTGAGCCTTGTCGAGTTGAACCAGCGAGGCGAAGAGCACACGCAGATCTCCCTTTGGCTGAAAACCCTGCTCAGGCAGAAACTTGCTGCCTCGGTCTCCCCCTCACTCTCTTCAAGGGCTCCCAAAAACAGTAAAGTGGAGCCATCTGGTTAACACACTTTCTTCCCACACATCCTTTCCCTCAGCCCCTACACATTACACTTTCGAACCTGCCATCCCTTAGACCTCTCGTCTCAAAAAACGTGACTTTGCTGTCAATTCCGCCTTTGATCAGTTGCTCTAAAGAGAAAGGATGCAGGGATCTAACAGCCCAAGCAGTGCTGACAGCCACTATTGTTTGGCATCTTTAATCATTCCCAAAGACACTTTCATTATGGGAGTCTACAACTCAATGACCTTTAATACACAACTCAGGTCCTTCTTTTCAGGCAGGCAATATTAATTGCAGATCAAACACTCTCAGGTGAATGAAAAGATAATTGAAGCACTTATTCACAATCCTAAGAAGTGAAAAATGCATATTTTATTTTCAAATTATGAGTGATCATGGTAAAGTGGCTTAAAGAAAGCCCTTATTTGAAAGTTGTAACAATTTTATGAAAAAAAGCCATCCTGAAAACCTGTCCTAATGTGGCCATCACTCACACTTTATTTTCACAAGTTTAAATCACAGTTGCATTGGGAGACATTTGTTTCAGTTGATACCTTCAGACAGCATGGCAGCCCAAGTCACCCAACAGGAGAGGGAAACAGGATCACTCAACCAGTTGCTTGAAACAGATCTTTCATTTGCAATGCACAGTTTAACAACCAAAACACGTCGTGCTGTTAGATACTTTGGGCACCAACAGGAATTGTTTAACAGGTTATGAAGCACAATTTCTGTAACAGTGGTCACACAGATCCTGCAAAAGAGAGAACTTTTTATATGGCTCTTGAATCTAGACACAGTAAGTAGGCTTATGTGCCACACCAGGCTTCATTGTGAGACAGTTCACAAAGCACATCAGAGAATTTCTAAATTAATTCTTTAATTTCATATTATACAGCTGGTGCAAAAAAACTTTCAGAAGAAAATGCAAAATATTCTCCTAATAAAAACAAAAAAAGGAGGCAACTGAGTTTCCCAATAGTAAGATAAAAGTATATTATATTCTCAAATAACCATTGTTAGTCATAAACCATATCCAAAAATGGCTCAACTCCTTATGCACTTAGCTGCAGTAGATTTTCATTTGCCTTTTTTTAAACTCTTTAGCAAGTTCAGTTGAAACTCTCTTATTCAATGAACATAATTAAAAAAAAAAGAAAAATCAGGCTTCTGGCATGTGTGGCAAACACATGCTTTAAAAAAAAAGGCATGACTCTACCCACACGTGCCATGTGCTGGACTAGCTTCTAGGCAAAAAGCTAGAACAGACTTGTTCAGGGAAGTCCAGCAGCAAAGCCTTGCATCCCCAGGGAAACATTGATTCTGTACTAGGAAATCTGTGGAGTCCTAGACTAACTATAGAAAGGTTTCATAGTCACAGACCCAGAGCTTAGAAACCCAATGCCTATAAGAAATTGCCCCTTATTTTGTTTTCCTGCACATAAATACTATGTAATTTAAAGTAATTTACCTCCAGAGGAGGAAAAAATAATAATATTTCAGGCCTGTAGTTTAAATGCAACATTTAGGGACAACACTAACACAAGGATGTAGGGAAGGAAAAATCTGAATATTTATCCATAAATCCATAACGTAATCTTATTGGTGTGAGTACTCCCTCGGTAAAGGAATAAATAAGGTGGAGTTAATTTTTCAACAGTAACTTTATGAGGTTTATGTCCAAAAACTATCCAAACAGAGCTTTGACAGAGTTTACACCTTGAAGTCCAAACTAGGATCCTTTGACATGGAATGTTCTACATAATCAGATATGTCTCCATGTAGACACATGCATATCTAAGGTACAGCAATTCAGAACCAAGTTGAGATGTTAAACAACTGGAATCCAGCAGCATTTGTGGAGTTCTGATTCATCCTTACCAGTGTCAGATACACAATCAGGACATTTCATAGCTGCCTTTCAAAACCTTATCAGAACCCCACAGTTCAATTGTCTTAAAATAAATAGTGCATCATCAGCTAAGTATTGAAATAAGCATTTCACCACTACGAATCATCAGCCTCATTTCAGTGCAGGGTAGGTCATCAACATTTTGACTCAGTCCAATTTCAGCAGCACTTAATGCATAAGTGCCACATATCCTAAATTAGTTTCACATGGAGATTCCTCATCATGAATGACAGGCAGAACCTTGCTGAAGACACTTGGGGCTCAGACAGGATGTTCCAGAGAGATTTCAGTGTTGTCAGAAGAAAGAAAAAAAATGAGGTGCAGGAGGAACACCATGATCATGTACCTTGGCCTGTTCCTAATGCAGAACACTTGGAGTTTTGTGTGACATTCCATAGAACCCTTCCTAACACATATGGTGAGTTTGAAGTCCTAGGTTAAGTTAATTTATTTTTGGAAGTGAAAAAGTTCAGTTCTTCCTTAACTCCTAGGTAATGTTATGTTCTAATATTTTTAGGAAGCCTAGCCTTGACAGTAATGTAGCAGTGAGTAAACTTGAAGTCTTTCACCATCTCTGCGTTGTTTCCCCCTTTCTGAAATGGAAATAATGATACCCCTAGTTCTAATCATGTTAATACCTATAAAAAAGTGCCTGGCATTATAAATACAGATAACTATTTTTCCTCTAAATTCTCTCTTTACTCCTATATTACTTCATTGTTACTAGGTTTACAATATAATTTTAATGATTCTTCCAGGCTAGCTTTACCTATTTAAAGTTAAATCACCATAATCAGTGACCATCCATTTACCTCAAGTGAACTAATTTTCCAACAGTGCTTCTATCTTTAAAGGTCTGTTTTTTCTATTCCCCATTCCCAGGAATAAGTCATCACCTAACTACATACACAAGCACATATTGCGTGATCAGGTGAAGGTTAATGGCAAAAAATCCACTTTGCTCCAACATATTTTTTGAGGAATGTTCTTTTAAGTTCAAAAACCAAACCAAAACAACAAAAGAGCAAAAGAGGGCCCTGTCCAAAACAGCACCTGAAAGAATATTCTTTAGTATGGAAGCCCCCACACAAAACAAAGCTAGGATGCTTGTAGTGTGTTTCTATTCATGCTATTACTAGGCCAACACATGATGAACACGATCCCATGTAGTGGGACTGCATGGCCAGCAGGTAGATGGGATATCTGAGACAGCTCCCTGGCTGCTCTGCTGGCCCTCAGCCTGTTCCAGCTACTTATTGACTCACTAAAATTCAAGGAGTGCTGGGGAAAAAAAAAAAAGTTTAGCACCTTTTCCTTTGAACCTATGTAATCTCTTTCTAAAGGAGCCCTGAGGACAACTATCAACCTCCTGGCCAGCAGTGACCATCAACACCTCTGGAAAGCCTGAAAAGAGCACACTTCACAAGCCACCACCAGAATATGGTAAAATAACCAACATTTCATCTCCTCTCTCCAGGACAGATGGTGAAACTACTCTCAGTATATATATGCCTTCCCTGCACTTGACTCTTGTATTCTAGTTATGGACTTAGAATAATCCAAGGGACTTCTTAGCTAATTATCTCTTTCTAGTGATGGATGAGAATCAGATGTCTTGTAATAATGCTGCTATTATTAGCTTGATTGGTTGCCTTTGATACTCTCACAAAAGCATACAGGTTATCTCTAATCTGATTTATCTTGTCCAGAAAATAAATTGACTTCCTCAGAGTAGGAAGGCCTCAGAGTTGAGTCACCTACACACCTCATCAGGCAGCAATAGGGCCTGTCCTTCAAGTGAGAAATCAAGCTCCAGTAAAGCATCTCACTCTCTCAGCTCTTCCCACTGCTGGCAGGAAGGTTGGGGAGAGGTGTGTACAAGCTGAATATATTTTTTGTTGTCCAAAACTAAGCATAGAAAACATATTATATTTACTTTTGAAACCAAATGTCATTGAAACTTTTTTTTTTAAACACAGTGCCAATGGAATGGTCTCACCAAATTTATCTGTATCTTTTCCCTCTCTCCTCCCAAAAAATACTCCATGATGTCTCATCACACAGATTCAGTTAAGTCAGTCATACATTTTTGGGGGGAATTGGAAAATTTTTTAAAAAAAGAGAGTGAAAGATAAAGACTTTGCTGTAGTTTAACTTCTCAGAGGTTTCATATTTTCACTTCAGATGATGTTCCTGCTGATTGTCATGGATTTGGCCATTTTTTTTCCCCACTAGAGATTTCACACCACAAGTTTGAAGTGGTTGCTCAGTGACAGGGGATCTGGGGAGGAAATGCAAATGCCAGTGTTTCTTGCATACTGAGACACATTAGCTTTACAGCTGTACCTCATCCAAATTGCATGGTTTACCTTCAGACTGCAGCCCAGGCCTTGCTGAAACACAGATACAGGAGAACAGGAGACAGCCACCTTCCAGGTAAAACTGAGGGAGTCATAGAGCACTGCTAGAAGACAGAGAGAGGTGGCTGTGCTCCTCCAAGAAAAGGGACTGAGTTGTTAATTTCAGCAACAGCCTGCTCAGCTTTTCCTACCATCTGTATTTTGAACGCAGACTTTCCCGTTGTTACCTACACTTTCATCACCTCGAGACTGAGGTTGTTACCAACACATCCCAGATGGGACTCCATCTGAGAATCACGGCGTGACTGAAGCAGGGTTAGATACCTCACTGCCATGTGCTGATGTCAGTGCATAAGTGACAGCTCTGACTGAACTCATCTAGCAGCTGAAGTTGAAGGTGCTGATCAAGATCTGTCCTGCCTTACATGGCAAAAGCCCATCCCTCTAAGGAAATAATTTTGGTCCATCTGCCATGTTCCTACAACTGTGGTGAGCCAAGACAAGCAAGCTGAATGCTGCTTCCACACCCACCACAGGCATCTGCCCATGTGGACCAGGCATCCTTCAGAACTGGCCTCTTGCCCTAAGGAATTTCTGGGTGAATTGCAGAAGACAACAATGTAGTCAGGCTTCTGACAAAAGAAGTTTGCAATTTCTAGAATAAAAGAAAGGTAGGAAGGAGTTTAAGTGCTTGCTGGTTTCATTTTAAATCTAAAATAAATAAGAGTGCCTTAAACTGTGTCCACTGCTAACATCCTATTTAGATGCATGTCAACACATTCTTCTAGGGGTTTTATCAACATAAAAACTTCTCAGAAACCCAAATATCTTCTTTTATGCAGAATTATTACAAGAAAATCTTGTAGCAATGCATCTGGTTCATCTGCTCCCTCCCTGGTAAATACCGAGCCCTTCTTATAAATAGAGACATTTTGGCTGGAAGGCTGAGAAGCTACAGTGCAACAGTGCCATCCCCTGTCTGCCACAGTCATTGTCTCTGTTTTGGAAAAGCGGAGGACTGAAAGGCTCCACCTGTGCCTGCGGTATCCACATGGAAGGTAACCGGAGAGCAGCAACGCAAGTGCCACGTGCGTTGTGGGAACGCTGCTGGGGAATTCCTCCCCACAAGCTCAGTTCTGAAAGAAGTTTCTTTCTAGCTAGTGCCATCGACTTCGTGTCAAAATAAATTGCAAGGCGTTCCACGAATTATACATTTAAACTCAGCTTTCATATTATCCAGCATGCAGTCTGGGGGAGGGAAAGCATTTTGCATCTTTTTGTAGTAAGCAGAAAGGAGGAAATTCCCACACACTTGTAGACATCTCTGAAGAAAATCTGTTCATCTGTTCCACTGCTTTGCATGTCCACTTCTGTTTCTACTGGAAGCAAGAATTTTATTATTAAATGTCTACCCAAGCACTGCATCAGCTATAACACCCCACAGCTCAATATTCAGAGTTTAAAACCTGAATTACAATGAAATACTGCAACACAAATAAGGGGTCCAAAGAAGTTTGGGAGTAACCAGGCAGAAGTATGCCTGAAAGTATTTCTCCATAAAATTTTCGATGCAGTTGTGCATCCAATTAGCAGTTTCCATTTACAGGACTGCTGTAGGGGCTTCCATGGGCTAAGTGCATGTGCAAGACATATTTACTCTGACCCCTTCTTTTCTTGCCTCTTTCAGATGCTAACTTTAATCCTCTCCATGGTATCAGGACAACAAGAAGAAGAAACTGAAATTAAGCAACAAGTTGACCGTGTCATAAGTTACAGTTACCAAGTCCCTGCACTTAGCAGTAGAAATTCAAGTTAATCATTCTTTGCTAGAGTTAGGAACAACTTGAGTGCTGTCTACAAGCATCATCTTCTCTGAAGGTTTAAAAAACATATCCCAACAAACAAAAAATCCCCAAGCCACACAACTAATAAAATGCACAATTAGTGCCAATTTCCTAAACATATCTCAGTTTAGAAAAGCCAGAGCCATTTGCACAATCTCCTCCAATCACTTCTCCTTACAGAATAATACTAAATCAGTCCTGCAGACCAAGACCAGGCCTCCTTTCTAACCAGGGGGGAAGTCTATCTGTCACCTATCAATCCTCTCCTACAGGCCACAATAAGATTACTTCAAAGAAAATTAAGTCACAAATATAAGAGGTTTCCCCAGATTACTCTGTTTCAATCACAGTTCAAACCCATCTTTAAAGCAACTGCAAACTGATTTGTTGTGTTTTCTTATGCAAACTGATTTGTTGTGTTTTCTCATACCAACTTTATTATGGTGACTTCTATTGAGCAAGTCCAGGGAATCAGAGCCTTTCAAATTACTGAAGTCCAAAGCATTGCCTCTTACGATTGGTCTCTTGGGAAACTGCTGCTGCAATATAACTGCAGGTTTTGCAGTTCTTATGCAGCTGCCCTGTGATCCTCTTGCTTCATTGGGAATAAACAAATTGTCAGTGACCTTCTGCCTTGGTTTTTCTAAACCCACATTGACCATCCTTCTGGGGCCCAGTGATGGGACTTCACTGGGACCAGGTCATCCCTGCCAAGCCAGGTCACACATGGCCTACTCGGGGCAACAGAAGAAAAGCCTACAAGGAAAAGAAAAGAAGCCTTCCCCTTCATTCACTGCTGTCCCTAGAATAGTTTCAAGTACCCTCAGCTTTCTTCTTGGTGGTTATGGGTCCTTGTGTTAAAATTATCTAGATAATCACCCTGCATGACAGGTTCAGCTTACTATTAATGTTCCAGTTCCAATCTGCAGCTGGTATTAGCTCAAAGCTCATAAAGTGATTCCATGGGGGTGTGATAAAAATGACAGACACATTGCCTGAAATATTTTATTTCTTATTTTCATAAGCCTGAAATATTTTATTAGAATCCTATCTCTACTGGAAGCAGAGTCTGATAGCTAGCTAATATCTGAGCTTCCACTAAGCAAGTCAGCTTGCACTTTGTTGTGAACAGGTTATTATAATAAAGGTTACTTGCTAGAGCCTTTCCACAAAATAAATCAGAGGCACGGGACATGACATAGAAAACAAAATAAAAATCTAACCCCTGAAGTTAATAGATTGCCAGTTAGCACATAGCAGTTAACTTCATCTTAGACATATCTGGACATCTGTAGGTTTTTGATGACTGATGTGATCTCTTCCTCCTCAAATAATTTTTAATTACCTTGATTTAACTATGTCTGGCTAACTGATTTTAACTACTGTAAAAGCTTGCAGCAGCAAGTGGCTTTGTGGAAAATCACAGACAGAAAGATAAGATGGACCTACCCAAATAAAGAGAAATCAGTGACCAGTGTCACATAAGCATAAATCCCAACTACAGACAAACCAATAGGACTGCAAATTAGTTATGTCACCTATCCCAAAGAAACAAGTCCAGCAGTTATAATTTCAAGAGGAAATATTGCTACAGGAGTCACCAGGTGGTGCTGTTAAAAATGCACATTTTACTAGTGAAATTATGTCTATTCTTTGAAGAGATACTGTTCTATTAAGTTCCCTCTCTGTTTAGATGTAATCTTGGAGCAGAATTGTGCTAGGAAGAAATAGTCAGTATTTGACTATTTGACCAAATCTCCCAAGAGGCACTTCCTCATTCCATGCTCCTGAGCTTCCCTGCTCCTACAGTGAATTTATACAAAGCCTTGCTTAATTTATACTAAGAAAATACACAGATTTTGCCTGTAACATAGGGAAAATTGACTTATGTAGCCCCAGCTACTGGATAAAAAATGAAGAACAAGATTAAACCCAAGATATATCCTGGATCTAAGAGACAGCAAACTATTTCCACCAGGTGAACAGAATTACCCACTTAGTTCTGAGACTTTCTTCTTTGTGTGGTGTTTTTCTATATAATATGCATACTTGGTGGTTACTAAACAGAAGAGAGACCATTACTTGAGGTATGGGATAAAAATTTTAGCCCTTACAATAAGTGTTTTTGAGTTCTGACCACAAGGAGCCTAAGCACCATCCTCACTGAAGACCATATAGAACTAAGGAAATGCAGCTTTTCTTGGTTCAATATTGTGATTCACGGTGTGCCTAAAACAATCATCCTGGCAAAGGCATGGAAGGACTTTACTGCTGTCCAATTAATATACTTCAAAACAACTCTCTCCAAAGCAGCCAATTTTCCTTTCTACTCCCTAGGAACAGAACCCCATAAAACTGGAGTGGTAAAAAAGTGACACCAGGAACCAGGATTATGGAAATTCTTCTTTGGTGTCTTCTGTGGTAAAATAATATACATAATACCACTAAAAAAAAAAACAATTCTAAAGAACTCTACCACCTTAGCAAACTGGAGAAATGTTTCAGAAAAGAAAGTAAAATGCAGAACATAGTCCAACAGAAAAGGTAAAATGCAGAACATCTTGCAGCAGATTCCTTGCTATATATTTATTGCTGCTATTTGAAAAGTGAAGAAAAGTATTTCCTAAGGAACCATCCATACAAATTTTATATGGGCAATTCATTTTCACACTCTCTTGATTCTGGGTAGGATACTGTTATTTTTGTGCTGGGTAGAACAAGGTCTACTTCAAGCCACTTCTCAAAGAGTGTGATTTCCTTCAAAGCTAAAGCAATCTTGCTGGCAGAGATCTTCACCTTCAAAAGATGGCAAGATAAAGGCAGCATGATGGAAGAGAAAAATATCCTATTAGTATGGCATGTGCCTCTCTATGTTTCACCTTTAAAATACTTCTATCAGCCACAGATTGTTCTCCAGAAAATAGGGAGTTCTTACCCCAGAATAGACTAGAAGCATTAAAAATGGAATAAAATTTTAAATCTTTTTTAAATTAAAAAAAAATAAAAATAAGAACAAAATTCCTACTGTCTGCTACCAAGAAGTTTGCAGAATATTTAAAACTGCATCACAGAATACATCAATTTAGATTCAATTACCCAACACCAACCCCCTCACAGCAGACACATTATTCCCATGTAAAGTGCCACAGGATCTCTCAAGGCTTTATATGAAAGGTCAAGGATTTAACTGCACATTTTCTAGACATAAAGGTGTAGTATAACAAAGGTAGAAAAAACCTACAATCCTCCCCAACTGGCATCCAAAGTCTTCTGCTAATCTTTAATGTCACAATATTTCAAGTTCAGTTTCTGTCAGCCCCCACTGGAAATATTTAGGGATCCCAAAAATCATCAGGTCTGCTAGAAGCCTCTTTTTGTATCATTAAAGACACCAGCACAGAGTTACTGCTGTGCTTAGGCTGTCTCAGCCAGGCCTCCAAGCATACCCATGCTGCCTTGGCCAGTGGCACTGTCATTCCCCATTTTATGCCAACAACAGGAGTCTGGTTCACATTTAGGAAGCTCAAAATGAGCATAAAAGCCCTCTGGATTGGAGGAGATCTTTTGATATTGTTTTGGTTTTAATTTTATTACAAGGCGAAAGAACGAAGATTAAAAAAAAATAAAGCAAGTAACTTATTTCCTAAAGTCTTGTTCAGATTTTCTTTAAAATGCTATACAAATCCCTTTTTAAACATAGGCTCCCCACCTACTCACTACTAGCATTTAATTAATGTCCTTCACAGTTTGCTGCTCGAACTTCTCAGCAAGTCAGAGTTTTACTTTAAACCTCTCTGTAGTCTACCCTTCATGCCAACAACAGCTCTCTTCTTTCCAGTTTACCTCATTTAGGCCAATTTCAACACAGCTACATGTTCAAACATTAGACCAGCCTGCTAAGCATATGCAAACAAGAGGGGCCATTTAAACCATACCTGGATTAACAACTCCAGCAATAACTGCAGCAGAAAAGGGTAGGTCATCTTCATTTTCATCTTACAGCAAAGCAAAATTTCAGCCCACTACTTAAGTGATTTTTAATAGAGCTAAAGATTTATAGCCAACATACACAACACTGGATCATAAGAATTAATTTCCAAATGTCCAGTGAGAAGTTAGAGCAAGAGTTTTCGTAAAAGAAAGAGCTTGGGAACACATGCCCTTAAGGAATCTTCTCCAGCAGGTCAATTTTAAGAAAAAAGGCCTAGTGAAAACATTCTACAAGAACTGTTGTCCTGCCTCCTACCTGACAATAAATAACTTCAGATGGTACTAAAAGAGCCTAAGGATCCAATATTGAGGATCCCAGATCCTCAAAAGAAAGAAAGAAAAATTTAAAAAGGAGGAAAGGAGGTTGCTCTCTTTCCCCTTCTTGTCTGAAAACATCCAAGCCACAAATGGAACACAATAACCTAGCCTTCAGCTAGGGGCTGGCTCTAACTGGGGAGCTATAATTCTTTTTCAGTGGTTACATTCTGCAGGAAAACGAGAAGAGCCCTTTATGGCACAGTACTGAAGCAGCACATTGTTCTCTTTCTACTGTTTACAATCCCAGTTCACTGCCAAATCTCTCTCTGAGGAGTGCAAACAGCCTGACTTCTGACTGCCCTGGCATACCTGGGTAATTAAACACCTTGATATCATCCCATACCTTCAGAGCACTCTGTGGTCCACAGAAAAAAGTCAGAGCCACTAAAGTTTACAAGGTATGTGACAGGGAAATATTGATGAAACAGTGACTTTCTAGTGCACACCCAGACTTTTAAAGTTACAAATGTATGAACTCCTACATTCATATCATGTTAAACAGATGTTTTTTTAAGTCCAGATACATTTAATTGCTAATGAAAATCCCCACAGATGGGGGAAAAAAAGAACCCAAGCACCAGCCAAACCACAAAGGCTACCATCCCTCTCTGTCCTAAGGGAAAACATATCCCACAAGCTCTGTAACCTAGAATGCTGATTTTAATACTACTCTTGAGGATAACAAATAGCATAAAACACTTAAATACTCTTTGAAACCTTCATTTGTACCACTGACCATAAAGTGTAGTGCACAGTGTTGTATCAATCCTGTTTTCCTTCCATTTTAAACAAAATGAATCCCCAAGCTTCTCTTAAAAGGCTCTCAATGCACTTATCAATCACACTCACGTGCACATCAGTTTCAAAGCTGTCATTACATGTGCCAATTTCAAGTATTGATCTAACACTTCATGCAGCCTACTCTGGCATTTATCTCAATTTTCAGTCCTTGCAATAAGTCCTGGAAGCTGAGTGAAAAATAACTCTTTTTAGAGCACACAGCCTAAGATCCAATATTTAAACTCACATGGCAATAAGATCAAAACCCCAGGTAAGCTTTCATCATTTTGGTAGAGCCACCTTCGGATGCTGACGTTCCTGAGCACAACTGGAGGTGGCAACTGCAGCTGTTATTTTTCTCAAACTACACTATGAACAAAGAAAGTCATTCCATGTTCCCCATCTTCTCTGTAGTTCTCCAAAACATATTAGTATGCAGTTTAAGTATTGATCCTGCAAGGTTTGTGAGATTCATGTTACTTCAGGCAACAGAGACAAGGGGGAAAAAAGCAATGAGGAAAACAAGCAAACGATCACTANAAAAACTTCACCCCTGCTGAAAACACTGTTAAGCATTTCTTGTATATCTGCAGTATTTATCCTGCCAGTAAAGAAACTGCCTTTGCTAAGGAGTTTTAGATCTATGTACAAGCAACCATAATCAAGTTACTGGAATTGAAAACCCTTTTCGACCAGTAAATGCAAAAAGACAATTGAGTTTCCAAGCAACGATCCTGCTACTGAGACTCACAGATGCCGAGCAGGAAGGCTGAGAAATTGCAAGATTCAACATATGGTAATAGAAAGCTCTACTTAGGCAACCATAAACTGTATTTGCTCCTGCAAAGGTAAAGCAGAGCTGGGGCTTTATTTTACATACCATCCAATAATTGTTTGTTCG
>VZTN01023399.1:0-11592 GCA_013400515.1 Erpornis zantholeuca
CTTTTTAACCCTTGATTCAGAGCCAGCTAAAACCATCCAGCTCAACTTCTGACTAAATAAAAATTTGTAGTGTTCCCCCCAAGAACAGATTATTCCATATGGAATAAATGGTTAAAGAACCCTGTGAACAAGGAGTCAAAAGTATCAGCAGTCTGAAATTAACAGACTGTTAATTTATTTCTGTATTTCTGAGCATTACTGTTGGACCTTTGACCACTGCCCACCTATCAGCAGTTAATACAGCTATCTCCTTCTCCCACTCGCTCACCCCTTTTGAGAAAGGTGTCCATATCACGCTGGTGCTGTGCAGTAATGTCTGTTTTAGTGGGTTTGGCTTTTTTTCCTAAGCCTTTCCAGTTAAGTCAGGAGCACGCCATTGTGCCAAGTTATGAGATAAACCAGATAAAAAGAGTGACTGCACTAAGCAGAGCACCTCCCAGGAAAGCTGGGCAATTCATCCTGCTGATGGCATGAGGAATTTGCAATAGATGGGAGTTTCGGGTTATGGAGCTCCTTGGACAAAGCCATAGGTCATCATCACTCTGGGAGCCTGAGCTTGCAGACCCTCATTCCCTGTGCCAGTTTTAATTTCTCTGCCCTTTGTTTTAAGACCTCATCTCTTGTATAATAACAGATCATTTGCTCTTCGAAAGGAAACTTTCTCTTTACCGACTGCTTGTTTTTGCAGTTCCACTTTCTTTCCATTTCACTTACTGACTTCACTCCCAAAAGTATGCTTGCCCTTTCTGTCCTGTCATAGAAAGTAAAGGAAGAGAATAAACAAGTAAAAATGCTTGAATGCAACAGGGAAAAGACTGGGGACAGAGCTGTTTTGTCTGCAGTTTGCAGCCTGTAAGAAATACGTCAGGTTGAATGCTGAACATCAGGTTGATTGGTGTTAAGCAACAAGCACAAGTTAAACAGTGAGCTTTCCCAAGCATATGGCTTTGCTCTTTCCCATTTATTGATTCTTTGAGTACAAACACACAAATTGGATTCAATGTGTGGTTGGCCAAGCTAAAACAGTGGAGGACAACAGAAGATAAGTCACTGTGCATTAGTTCCTACTACTGTAGACAGAGGTGATGATATTTTACTCTGTGCTCTAGGTTTTCTGTTAAGACATTCTTGTGAAAAAGCCAGGTGGGAAGAGTAAAATGATTTTTTTACCTACAGGAGACCTTTGAAGGGTCAGGATCTGGAACAGCTGTAACAGTGTAGCTAGAATATCACATGAAAGAACATTTCACCTAAAAGTGTGTTTTTTCCACTTAGACACAGGACTTTCTCAGAAGGCTTGAATGCAATTACATCAAGGTATATTTGTGTTTGAAACTGTACCAGAAGTTTAGAGTAGGTGAGAAATTACAGCAACCAACACTGTAAGGAAAACAGAGAATTGTTCTTTTTGTGATTTTTTTTTTTATGCAAGCACTTCTATGTGGTTTTTTGGACTAGGTTTTCATACTTGAACAATTTTTTTCAGAAAAAATTAATGAGAAATCTGTGTTTTATAGCAATACTGAATCACAGTATGATGAATTCATTTAGTCTGATCATGCCAGGGTAGATTGAGAAGGAATTCAGACACTTTTGTCAGGCCTGCAAGACAGGGGCATCACCCTACCAGAGGTGGTTTGAAATTCTAATATGATGTTCCTGCTGATGCTGTGTGTGATATGGGGAGAATACAAACTGCTTTGTGATGATGGGATTTGGGGGGATAGCAGTTTTCTGTCCCCAGAAAGAACTTGGATATGTCTTCGCACTTTGTCCCATGTGCATCACAAATGTGGTTTCCTTTCTTTAAAGAGCAAGGAGCGTCCAGTTATTATTGTATAAATTCCTATTGCAAGTTTCCTTGTATTTTTTCAGTAGCTGTTAGGGACAGATTTGAGGAAGCAGTGAGTTACACACAAAATGATGGACACTACAGCCCATCTTTCACTGAGGTAAAGGGAAACAGCTACCACACTCCAGGTATTCTACATACCTGTTCAAATTCATGAGAAGCAGGTCCCTAGGGACACTGGTGGCAAATGTACATTTCAACTTGGATTTATATCCATGCTTCATGAAAGTACAATTAGAGATTATTAGTTGCATTTTGGTTAACATTCCCTGTGCTACATAAGCAAAGTTGGTTTTGTAGGTCAGAAAAGCAAAGCTAAAACCTAGAGAAAAGCAAAGCATGTGTATGCAAAGTGCCTATCTGAAGCTGATATTTGCCAGGAACAAACCTGCTTACTGTTTCTGTCTTGCTGTGGTCACAGGATAGATATTGTAACCCATTAGTTGTTCTCAAGTGTAATTCTGAAGTATCAGTCTGGCTTTCCCTCACTGCTCTGATTTCTCAATACTTTGGGTCTTGGTCTCTAGGCATGAATGGCTTGAATGCTGTTCTTTAGCTTAACCAAGTCCAGACAGGTTAAGAGCATCTTCAGAACCCACCAACAGGCTTTCATTCTAAAGGAAGACTGTACAATCTATATAGGCTGTTATTCATTCTTTACCTAATCCTTAGCCATTTTTTATAGGCATAGAGACACTTTGTTCAGCCAAGAGTTTTATTCCTGAGAGAGAAGATCACCCAAGCTTGACTGTTTATGCTGCATTTTATTTCTCTCACCCTAAAACCCTGTAAACTCTTGTTGATGCTCCCTGGACCATCTCTGGATTATCTGTCCTCAGCATTTTCTGGACATGTGTCCTGGGTTTGTTTTTTATTTTTGTGGCCTCCATAGTCTGAGTAATGCCTTCTAAATATTGGAGCTTGCAGGCTGGGCTGTGAGCAGGCTCCTTCTTCCCAGTCAGCTTCCCTCTTGTTTATTCAGAGTTTCTTATCTTTGACATTGTTTTTGCTTTCCTGTGAGGCTTTGGGTTTGGCTTTTTTAGCAATTTATAGTGTAGTTTATTCCATGGTAGCCCATTACAAATAACCATATCAAGAATGTGCGTTATTGAGAAAACAATTCAATTCCTGGACTCCTGTGGACTCATTTGGAAATTAAAACCCTGCAGAGTGTTTTTAATTAAGTTGATGAGTCTACCTTCTTATATCAAAACAGCATCCAAAAAGAAATCAAAGAATTCACAAGTTATGATTCAGCGTCCAGCTGTCACTAAGCATTTTAATGATTTAATGTCAGCTGTCCTCCTTTAAAAGACTTCGGAAGAATTTCTTCTCCCTCCTGACAAAGTTAAAAAACAATCCTATGTACAATAAAGTACAACTAGTTCCTCATGTGTTGATCAGCAAAATTTATTTTCTTCCCCAAAAAAATTTTTTTTTACAAAAATTGCTGTAGAAGGGTTGGTTTTTTTAGTTTTTTTTTTTTTTTTTTTTTTTTTTTTTACTGCTTGAAATCTAATTGCTATCTTTTGAAGGGAAACCAAGAATTTTCCCTCTTTAACAGATGAGAAACTATTAGCAAGCATGTTCAGTCCTGTGTACCTTTTTGACATTGGTGTGAAGTGAGCAGGTAGGAATTTGTCTTGGGGTCATGCTGTTAGGTAAAGCCTTACATTGTTTATTTTCATAGTCTGATACTTCTCACATAAATTTTCTGATACTTTTCACATAAACTTTTCATCAGCTTTTAATTATAAGAAAGACCTTAAACTTTCTGCTTTAAAATAATGACAGGAGAGAAATCGTTCTCTGGGCTGATGATAACATTGGTCTCCCTTCATTTTGGTCCATCAGCTGCACGGCTCTTTTATCTTTTGAGAATTGTTTTCCAGCTTTGCTGTTTGCTTTTCTTGCTTTGCTTTGCTGCTATGCCCATCCTCTTCATTATTTAAAACAAAAGAAAAGAAAGCAACTCACAGAAGCAGCTGGTAGTGCTTTTTTTCTTACTCTTCCCTGTTGTACTTCTATCGAGAGGTGCTTAAACCCTGGCAGAAGATAGGAAACACCATTATTGGAAATGAGACACTGCAGCTTATCAGCAGCTTATCATCTAATGCTTCTAGTCAGTCTTCCAGGTTGTTACTTACAAGTTACTTACAGAGATGTGATTCAACCAATGCTTCTTTAAATTCTTCTGTTTCCTGTTGCTTTCCTTGGGGGACACTGCCTGTAGAGAGCTGCCACCACCTCCATGCAGGAGCAGGATAATGAGTGCATGCTGCCAACCCAGCCTGTGAGGGTGGTCTTCAAGCAGATTCAGCAGCAGTGGAAGTGGGATCGCTCTGGATTAGACCTGACTCACTGTGCTCCTGTTTCACAAATGGAAATAGCTAAATTATGCACCCAAATTTCTGTATTTTCTACAGCTGGCCAGGGGTTAAGCGGCAAGATGTCAGATGGTCAATATATGTGGCAACTTCTTAAGCTACAAGCAACTTCTGTTGGCTGCCATGTCTTTTGTGTGCATTCTCCTCATGTGAGTCTTGTCCCAAATCCACATAAATATGCAGACAAACACTGCAAGGTAGAAAACTAAAGGCAGACTTATTTCAATGTGTACTTGTGGTAGTAATTTGAAAATGGTGCTTAAAACAAAGTCATTAGCAAAAAGTCACATCCTTTAGACATGATAAATGTCCTTTTTTCAAACTCTGGGAGGCAGGCAGCTATAAATACATGTGAAAGGTAGAGAAGCTGGGTACATCCCCAAGGAGAAGGGATCTGTTGGGTACTGTGGAGTGGGCTGGTGTGAACTGTGTGTAGCACCTGCCTGCAGAGCACCAGGTCTGTGCTTAGGGTGGTTTTTTCCTCATTCCACCTCAGGCTAACCTTACGTAGTACTTACATTTCTGTGAATAATGCCAAGTGACAGTGGCAGGAAAAGGATTTGGGAATGAGGGACCCGTTGCCATTTCCGTTGTGGCATTCTACATACCTCTTACCCTTCAAGTAAATGTTCTTGTTCACTTGCTCTGTGTGACTTTTGTGTAAATTTGAAACCTTATTCATTTAAAAAATGGGCAATGTTAATACACCACAGTTCCACTGAAAACAGCAATGGTCACTGAAGTAGCAGCTCCTGGCTAAACAGAGGTTTGCTCTGGGGAAGTGATGTTCCTGCTCTTCAAAAACTGCAGCACTGTTCTGGGAATACCATACAGCTCAAAGGGCTTGTTTGTTCGTACAGCACTCTTCACTGTAGCTGCTTTTTCTACAGTGAGGAGAACTCCTGCAGATTCTCTGAGATCCCATGTGTTCCTGGCCTTCCATCATGGGATGGCGTTGTCAGCCCAGCTGGCACACGCACGAACCTGTGCCAGGTGTGCTGGATGCACCAAGAAAGCTCCTTTCTGTCTAACTCTGGCTTCAAACCTCTTTCCTTCCAGATGTCCACACAGAAGCAGTGCAGGCAGCCCTTGCCAAACATAAAGAAAGGAAAATGGCAGTCCCCATGCCCTCAAAACGACGTTCGTTGGTGGTGCAAACATCAATGGATGCCTACACACCTCCGGGTGAGTATCTCTCTATTTTTATGAGAATTTTGAAAATGCTACTTTGTGGTGCTGTGAACTGCTGATCTGTCAGCATAGATAGTAATGGAAATGTCTTTTGATGCACACCGAGGTATGTTTGAAGAGAAGGTGAATTGAGTAGTGGAAAAGTCAGCAGGGACAGTTCACATGATTGCTTTGCCCTTGGTGATACCTTAGCTTGCACTGGTCCTTTTGGGCTTGCAAGGACCTAACTATGGCCTGCTTGTCATACTTCATGATAGTCTAAGCTCCTTTCACATTTCTGGTCTATTCCACAACAATGTAATGTAACATTGTTTTAGCAATTAGTTGTGCCATTCCTTTTCAAGTTTATCTGCTCTTTTTATCTGCTAGACTGTGAAAATATCTCATATCTCATGTTTCTCATACTCACTGAATCCAGCTGAGATTCCCATTTCACTGAGGATTGGACTTCGTACAACTGTAAAAGTGTCTCGCAGACTTGGTGGAGTGAGCTTGGGAAAGTTTTTTTTTATATTCTCTCCTGGCTGGAAATCTTCAGAAGATTCTGTGTTTAACATTATAAAGGAAGACTTTAATTATATATATATTTTTTTTGTACAATAATACATACACCATGACCTTAGAGCAGGAGATGTGCACAGTTAGCAACTGACTTAGTTTCAGGGCTTTCAGTACTGCAGTTTTCTCATTATGTTTGCTTTCCTTCCTGAGATTTTTCTTAATGGCACTATTTGTGATATGAATATGAGTTATTTCTATAAGAAAACCCCAAAGCAGTGCAAGCTAACAGGCTGTTTTTAATTCCTAGATACTTCTTCTGGTTCAGAAGACGAAGGCTCTGTACAGGGCGACTCCCAGGGAACTCCCACCTCAAGCCAGGGGAGTATAAACATGGAACATTGGATCAGTCAAGCGATCCACGGCTCTACCACATCAACCACTTCCTCCTCCTCGACACAAAGTGGAGGCAGTGGTGCTGCACACAGACTAGCTGATGTTATGGCTCAAACACACATAGGTCAGTATGCAGATGTGCTGAGTGTGTCCAGTTTAACATGAATTCTGACTCTCACGTTCAGCTGATGCTGCTATATGAAGTCTTTCCTGTGCTTCGTCTTTGCTTTTTAATATTTACATATATTATATGGAGAGGTAGTCCTATGTTCCTATTTCAGGAGGGGAAAAAAATAGCAGTTTAGATTTGGGGGTAAACTTATGTTGGGGCAAACAGGATCTAGCTATTGGTTACCAAATACCTTAAAATGTACATGACTTCCATTACTTAGCACTATAAAAATCTCGCAGGATTCATCAGTAAGGAAAATCAGTGCATGCATCATTAGGGATAGCTTGCATATGTGTTTCCCCCACTGCTGCACCACTTTAATTACATAGCTTGAGTGATTTTTGATAATTCTGATAACAGTAGTTCTCTTAAACATGTTTTTTCTGCCCTTAATTGAATTTAGAATACTTGAACTGGGATATCTAGCGATTTTACTCGGTGGGAGAGACCATTATATTGCTTCAGAGAAGTTTATTATTAATAACTTGTTTATTTCCTTTAGAAAGATCCTAGGAAGTCAAAGCTTTCTTTTCATTAGAGCTAAGTTTCACAGACACAATTTCTGAATATTGTGCCATTGACAATAGTCTTTATTGACATGAGGCAGCTATTTGACTGGATATGTGGAAAGCCAAGTTTGGTTTCCCTTCACTCTTCAGCTGCTTATCATAAAAGGCATTTGCTTTGGGTATGTTCTTGCTGGGGTGTGTATTTTGGGCTCTCACTGAAAATCTGTTGAAGTCTGTGTTGGAACAGATAAAGCAATCTTACTACTGCCTTACTACAGTTTGTGCAACTGTTCCTCAACTGACATTTCCTTTTCAAGTGTATGTGATGAGATACATGAAAGCTTCTTCAGTGTTCCTGGTTTTATGTGCTGGAACAGGAGTACAAATCCCTTGGTTTTTGCTATGAGTATAACTGGGTGTAACACCTGTATTTTCAGTAATCCTCTCATCATGATCTGGAACTGCTGAATTGCAGCTGGGGGAAGAACTTGTATTGTATTTATAAATTCATACTAAATGAATGCTTAGAACCTTGTTTTAGAAACACACACACTTGGAAACACATTAATCATTGCATTTGATTATTTTCTGTGACTTCATCTTGAAATGCTACAGGAAATTATAGCATAGAGAATTAAATTTATCCAAACTCTGAAAGGTTGCATTACTCACACACCAAGTCTTAATGTGTCTTTAAATATAGCTTCTTTATAATTTGACATTTTAGTAATTTTAAATCTGGCACAGTATTCTTTTATAATCACTGAGTTTGTGGTAAATAATACAGGAATTATAGAGCTAAATTAAGATGGCACTATTCTGCAGAAGAGGGAAACTACTATTTCTTGTTTTATTGTGCCTTGTTGTTGACTAGAAAGATCTTGCCTTTGAAGGAAGCAGCTGAGCTTACCTCAGTGTATGCCTATTTTCATTCATTCTGACAATAAGATACCTTAAATTGCATCCCTTCTTGGACAGTGGTTGAGGTGCAGTAATGTAAAGGTCATTTGGGCACCAAATATGAGTGATGAGACTGGGATCTTACGGTTGCCATCAGTCATTGTTGCTAAAATCACTGGAAATGTAAGAGAAGCTGCACAGTTGATTACTCTAAGATGTATTTCTTCATGGGTGAGCTGCATTCTTTAAGAATTTGAAATTAAATTGCTATTTTGTTTCTTTCCCATCCAAGAAGGTAGATTTTTGCATTTAAATACATTCTAAAAGGTAATGGATTTGAAGTATTCCTACAGAAAGCCTGGCTCTTTGCAAAGCAGTGCGCCAGTGACAGTGGATGAAAAAATGTCTTTGGTAGGAGAGAAGACAGAAGAGTAATTCTGTTCCTTAAAGCTCCTCAGCTACCACAGACAGGTTGTTCTTGGTCAAAAAGAGCATATGTTATCATGGCTTGATGTTTGTTGGGTCCAGAGAATTCTTCTCCAGAGACAGGCCCGACTGCATGAGAGAAATAACTGTAAATATGTATGGCCAAACTCTGAGGGTGCCAATTTAAAAAAACACAAATTCAAAGTGCAATGGGGAAAACCCTAATGTTAACCCAAATAAGCCCTCCATTCTGATATCCACTAGGATTTTACCGCCAGAGTGCATCACAGAATGAAAGGGAGATTTTTTCCAGTTTAATTATACTAATGCAAGCCTGAAAAGGGATGTGAGAAAAAGCTTTGGCTATAACATAATCAGAGTTATCTTTGGGAATCATTTGGATAATTTGCATAAGATATTATATACTTTTAATGTTATACTGTTCATTTAATTTGACTGCTGCTGCTTTATTGTGGCCAAAGTTCTAGTTTGGGATAGATATAATTTTAATATTTATTCTCAGCTTTAAATGCTTAGCTGTCTCCATTAAGCTACAGGGAAAATCTTCAGTTTGGCATAGGTATCACAGTTGTGTTCAGTAATTCTGGAATTTAGAGGTCAAATTGGTGAAATCTTTAAAAAATGTTCTGACCCTTCTTTGGGTCAGTACTGTGCAAATTCGTAAGATCTTTAACCTGTCATTTGTTGGTATTACATGGTTTGGATTTCTATGTATATAAAAAACAGGGACAGAAAGCACAGCCCAAAGCTCACAAAGTTCATGCAATGAAAATTACACAGTGCTTGCCTATGATTGTAAATCTATATAAAGTTAATCATCTCACTTCAAAGTTTTGATCCTATAGGTGCATTTAATGTTTCTTTTATATGCTTCAAATATGTTTCTGTTTGAAAATCAAAGGCTTCTATCCACATTAAAGGCTACATAGATTGCTCATCCAATAAATATAAAAACATGTGCCATAAGCATGGCTGATAGTTTTCAGACAACTTGAAAATTCTTGTGTTCTGTGGGGAATGTTAGCTTATACAGTAGACTAGTTTAAAATACAATCTGTCACCTGGACATCAGTACAAGAAAAACCCAGCTACAAGACCTGCATCTCTGACTCTGGATTTCCCTTCCCTGACAACCAGAAGAGCCAGCTTATTTGGGAGCAAAAGCTTCATTTTCTTCAAGTGTAGTGTTGCAGGAATGTTTTCTGAGTTACCAGTGACTTTTCAAATACTTGGTGCTGGTGTGAGCTTCCAAACCTTCACTGAAAGTATTCCTCCACTTTGCTTCTCCTCAGACGTGGGGCTTTGTCAATGCACGTGTTCTATCCCCACATGAACGTGCTCTGCTTTGTTAGGCCTTTCTGATCCTCATGAAATGGGGTAAATGATGTCGCTCCAGTGGCAGAAATGAAGAGAGCCTTAACTGGAAACAGCTGTTCTGTTTGTGATCTTCTAATGCAAGGATATTGGAAGAGATGGGAATAGGAGGTGACGCAAATATGTGTGTTCGATGGAGGAAGTGCTTTGAAGTCGTGCAGCTGTCAGTTTTTACTTTTTAGTGAACAGATGTGCCAGGATCATGATTCTTAATGAAACCTCAAACAATTCTTTAAGTTACCTGACATAAGACCAAGCAACTCTCTACAGATTGTGTCCGATTGGACTGACTGTTCTATACAAAAAAAGGGCACATTTCACATAACATAACAATTACCTTTTTCTTTAGAAGAAAGAAGTCATTCTTTAGAAGTCATTCAAACCAAAGTTTTGTCTGTATGATTTTCATTTCTCCAAGCCTGACTCAGAGACATGAACTGACCAAAGATTTGTAAATCTAATGGATGAAACTTAGAGCTGTAGATATTGCCATAAGACATCTGTTAAGCAGATACTATAAAGGAACACCTCAAGACAAACCTTAATGTTTCTCTTTTACTGGATAAAAGTAAACAGCAGCTGGGCAGCCAGGGAACTAGAACTCCCTGACTGACCTGTGTTGGCAACCTTGAGAAGAGTTTCTTTTAGGCAACTTCAAGTGCAAGTGCTGACTGTTTAAAAGGAAACCCTTCTACAAAAGAGCAGGACTCTTGTTATGTTCCTTCCCCCTGCTCAGCACCACGTGTAACAAAAAAGAATTTGGTTTTGAGCACAGAGTTCTGAAGGAAGAGCATCCCTGCTCAAGTGTCTTCTGCCCCATGCATTTAAAAAAAAAATCTTTAACTCCAATTCGCTTTGCCTTGTAAAGTCTGAAAGATGGAAATACTTCACTGGAAAGATGTAAGCAAATACAGCTCACTTTAAAAATACGTTCTCATGTTACTAATAGCTGACTAAGTACAATTATTTTCTTAGTCATGGTTTCCCATATGCCTAGCAAAACTGCATTATAAGTAAAGAGAAAGATAAACATCAGCAGTTTTTAATTGACTTACTTATTGAGTAATACAATCATGATCTATAAAAAGCTCTTGCCACTTAACAGGAAAGGGCAAAAATTTGTGCTGAGTATAAAACAGTGGATAATGACAAGAAATTTAAAATGAAGACATTATTCAAGCAATTACTAGCATAAGCTTCATCGTTCAATCTATTGTACTTCAGTTGGTCACTTATAGCACAATATAAGGTGTTTGTTTCAGTAAAATTGTAACAAAGGACGTAATCAGAAGCAAAAGCTCTAACTGGACATTTGTAGAATGCAAGACATTTTGAGTTACTCAATAAAAGCCATTTTGTGTTTTCCTCAACCAGATAATATGATTGGGCAATAGGTTTGAGCCCTTATGATGTTCGTGAATATAAACATTAAATAACAGCTGCAGACATTAATGTCATGTCTTAAATTTTCATGTTGATTGTCTGTCAAATGCTACCCTTAAATGCAAAATAAGCATGTATTATAGCATCCTTTCCCTGTATGTATAGCAAAAAAAAAAAAAATTTCTATGTTGATGGTGCATAAATTTGGGATTGAATGCACAAGAATCACAGTGGTTCTGTTCCGGTTTGAAAAGACAAACCAGTGGGAGGCACCAAGTCAGAATAACAATTTATTAAGAAAATTAGAATAAAGGCAGGGAAAGGAAAGAGAAACAAAACAAAACAAAAAAATAAACACACTGGTTTAAACTGACAGAGTCAGATACAACCTGACACCCTGTTAGTAAGGGCAGTAGTAGCAGTCCAAAGGGATGGTGGCTGCAGTCCTCTGAAATGATGGATGCAGTTCAGCTGAGGCAGTGA
>VZTN01023399.1:13609-32089 GCA_013400515.1 Erpornis zantholeuca
AATTCCTGCAATGCAGTGACAGAAAGCTATTAGTTCAGGCACAGATGACATGCACATTGGAGAGGCTTTGCACTCGACTAGAGGAAAGGAAGGGGGAGGTGATTGATGGGACTATATTATAAAAATGCCCCTTGCCCCAGGCTGCTGCTCAGAGCTGTGTTTTCTGGAGCACTGTATGGGGCAGCATGCTCCCCTTGGAGATTGCTGGCTGGTGGGATTGGCTGTAGGGATGTTCAGAGAATACAGGGTCATGCTGAAGTAATACAAAGATGTGAACCACGTTTAAGATGGGTACTGGACACATGTCCCCTGCAGTGTAAAAATAACCCAGAATAAATGACGGGGCAGAGCCCATGACCCACTCTCCTCACCAGGCTGCAGTCTGGTCAGATAATGTTGGTATGGCCAGTGATCATGGGGAGGCTGAGTGCCAATTTTCTCAATTTTCTCACTGACCGTTGTTGAGGGAATTCTCTTAGGGTACTGACATTTGCTCTAGGGACATTTTTTCCACTGTGCTTCTCTCCCTAAGTCTGTGTGCTGTTTCCCCTCTAATTCTGCAACCTCGCTCTGACATTGTTGTATTGGTTTTATTCACATTAGGCATCATTGTTCCTTTTTGCTTGTATGTTTTAATGTTAAATACTTGAGTCATGGTATGGCATGAAACTGTAGTTCTGGTGGCCTTGCAGTCCTAGATTTTTTCTTATCCCACTTGACGTCTGGTGGGTGCAGTGTAGCTGTCGACTGATGTCTCCATTGATCCCTGTCCTGCAGGAGTACCAGTGAGCAGCAGAGTGTCAGCAAAGATTCAGCAGCTGGTCAATACACTAAAACGGCCCAAACGACCACCATTACGAGAGTTCTTTGTAGATGACTTTGAGGAATTGTTAGAAGGTAAAATGACTGTTTTTCAAAAGGTTTGGGGATCGCTTATTAAAACTCTGTAAAATGTTTGTCTCCTACGTTGACTTTCTAGAGAGCCAAGTAAGCCCTCCCTGTGCTGGCAAGTACCAAAAAACCATTGTATTCAGTGGAAACTGCTTCTAGTAAGCTTGGACATAGTGCTGTGGAGTCAAAAGTCTCTCTTGTTTGCTCAGCTCCTGGTTCTGCTTGCAAAGAAATGACAAAAGAGAGTGCAGGGAAGCTGTTTTGAGAAAACTCAGCTGTGGCTTGCAGCCATTGCTTTTGATACCAATATGAGAAAATCTATTAGTGAGGGAGTGTGTTAAATGTCTTACACATCCTTCGTGTAACAGTGAAGTATGAAAAATAAACTAAATGTAAGATAGAAACAAAGATACAGACAATAAATGGAACTTTTTTTAAAAAAAGACCAATGCTTTGAGAATTAAGATTTGCCAGGATGTGGAAATTTAAATAGTCTTCAAAGGATTTTATAAGAAAACATGTAACAGAACATGACTTAAATCAGTCTGTTACTTGTTTAAGTACATTTTTGTCCATAGTCCTGCAGTTCATCTCATTACTGCATTTCTCCCAAGAAAAAGTATTCTCCATCTCTCTTTAGGAATAAAGAAAGGTTGATTGTTTTGAAGATAAATATATGCATGCTGCCTCAGCAATTTCTTTCCCTGCTTGTAGAACTAGTGTAAGAACAAGGACTTTTCATTCCTGAGGTGCTTCAGTCGCTTGATCTGTGTTAAAGTTAAAAGCAAATTATTCTATTTCTCTGTTGCTTCTCAATACCTTCTTACATGTTACTGTTTTCAGAATATTTTGCAAAGGTAACTTATTCTCTTGGTTACACAGGTGTACACAAGGTATAGAATTCACATGGTAACTGTATATCTTTTCATAATCATAAGTTCAACAGCCAGATCCAAACCAGCCAAAGCCAGAGGGAGCTCAGATGTTGGCTATGCGTGGGGAACAATTAGGTGTGGTTACAAACTGGCCTCCTTCCCTGGAAGCAGCCCTGCAGCGATGGGGGACCATCTCACCAAAAGCTCCTTGCCTAACCACTATGGATACCAATGGAAAACCACTGTATATTCTCACTTATGGTGAGCACTCTTCAAAATATATGTGCTTTTATATATTCTGTACAGTGTGGGTGTATAGTAAATGCATAAATATATAGTGGAAAAAGCCTTGTAATGATGCATCTGTTCCTTTTGGGAGTAGGGTAAGAACTCTGAAGCTGTTGATGTCTGAGTATGGGTTGCTGAGATGTTACAGTATGATTTATTTCAGACAGAGGAAAAGAGCTGAGTAGATACACCCATGGAATAACAGATTATAAATTAAAACCACCTTTCAAATAGAAATTCAGATTTCCTGAAGATTAATGTCTGAATCAATTTCCCTTGGATATCGTCCAGGCTTTGTTCTGCAAAAACCTAACCTGGTGTATAAAATACATTAGCTTCCTGAAGAAGTTAAATTGGATTTTTTTCCTTATTTTCTGACATTGTAGTAAGTGTGATTTGAATTATTTCTCCTGATGGGTAGTTGTACAACTAGCAAGTGTACCCCCTAGAAAGAGATTTGCTGGGATATATTTCAGTGTGACCTTTGTACGTTGATGTAGTTCAATGTGTGCTGCCTGACAATGTATTGCAGCCAAGAAAGGGCAAATAAAAATAAACATAAGGATACCTCTGACAAATAACTCACATATTGCTTCTACTTTTGAGATGTTCAGGGGACATTTGGGAGATGCTCAAAGGAATTATTATGAATAACTGTCAGACTTTGAAAGCGAGTTAGAGCATTTCTGTATGTTATTGATATGGATATAAAAAATTATTCTTCTGTTTTTATTTCTATCTTCTCAGGGACTTGGAGTTCTGTGCAGAGAATGTTGTTACATGCTGTGATATAGAGGTCTGTCTGTTTTGTTCAGTGCTGAACATTAATTTCCATTCAGGAGTCAGACTCAGTGATGGTCCCTGGCCAAAAAGTTGTCTGCTGCAAGTTTGGCACTGCAAATATAGTTCAAGGCTTTTAAGGATAAAGAGAACCTTTGCAACTGAGGGTCATGCATGAAACGTTTCCCTTCAGGTACCTTAGAATTAAGAAGTGATTTTATTTCAGGGGTAAACATACAAATCACCACGGATTAATGTTTTTCTTCCATAAGGACCCTTACTTGAAACTAGGGAAGAATTTTAGAGTTTGCAATTACATGTTTGCAGAAGTCATGTCATCTACTGGATGCCCTAAATAAATTGGACAGGAAAGGAAATTAAGCTGTTACTGAGAATCAGACCATTTCTCTGAATTTGGGATTCTGTCCAGAGAGTCTGAGCATATGTCCTGCTTTGCCTGAGGCTGTAGGGTGAGCAAATCAACCCGAGGAACCTATCTGCATGGCTTGTGGAGCCACCTAGCCTGCTTCTCTGTACTAAAATAACCCTTTCCCCTTCTACATTGTCTGAATCTGTCTGAGAAAAGTAGGACTGAAATTCATGCTTTCACACCTTTCATTTGGCAGCACTTTGGGATGTTGTTTTCCTGTTGTCTTTCAGTAGTTTCTTGAGGTCAGAAGAAAAAAAATCAGGTTTTTTTTCCTTCTTTTTATAGATAAAAGACTTACAAACCAAAACATTTCCTAGATTTACTGAATTCTTCTCTGCTAAGTGCATTTCACACTAACATTTTCTTTAATGGGAAATGTTGATTCACTATGCCATGGTAGTTTTCTTAAATGAAAACTGCTTTGGAAATTTCATTAACAATACAGCCACCTGCCATTTCAGTGGTGACTTTTTGAATGATTTTGCTGTTGTTAGTCCACCTTCTGTGCCTGCAATATTTTCTAGCAATGGCAGGCATGGCATTTTTTAAACTTGAACATTAATAGACATTAAGCCTCAAAATCATTAAAGACACTCCTACTCATGAATTTTTATCCTTGTGAATAGTTCCACTGGCCATGGTAGTAATAAACTTTTGAAAGATTAGTTTAGCCACAATCCTACCACATGGTATTAATGTGACACTGAATTTTCTCATGTGCATGCTATGATCAGGTGGCTAAAACTTTAACTATCAACCCTGATGATTTTCAGTAGCTTCTAGTTTGTACTTCACAGTTATTTTCAAGTTTTTTGTTAATTTAAAGCAATACCATTACCAGGAATTTTCATATATTTCACAAATATTCATGAGTTTTAGGAATAATTCTAATTTTCCAGAGTTTTGGTGTTTGAGATGCTGTCATCCCTTGCATCTCCTCTTGAATATTTTATCTGTATTGAGTGTTTTTGCTTCTGTCTCTTTTCACATCCCCTTGTCTTCATGGAAATCCTTTTCCTTTATCCTCCAACCTTCTGGTTAAGAGGAGGCAGCTCTTTGGTGTCTTTTGATATTATTCTCAGTATCTTCTCTAGTTTTCTGTCCCTGCAGGGATGAATTGCAGGTTTACCTTGCCACTTTTTTCCATCTTTCCAAGATGATTTCCAGGAATGTCTCTGTACCTATCAGCTAGATCAAGGCCCATCTTGAGTAGGAGTTCTAATTCCTTTGACACCAAGCATATTTACCTCCTCTTTCATGGGTTGTTGTAGATAATATTGCCTTCCCATCCATCTCTTCAGCTGTGACTAGAGTACCATACACAACCCAGACATTTGTTTCTTTCTTTTACAGCCATTCTGTGTCCAAACCTCACAGGTTATTTTAGGGGGAAATCTTTTCAAACTGAGGCCTTTTGCTGCATCTGCATGGTGAAATCTCATCCCATCTGTGACTTTGGTCTCGAGTCTTACATCAGGCTCTCTTCTGGCCCTGAAAAAACATAGTTCTGGCCTCTTGCATCTCTCCAGGCTGCTTTCTTAATTGTCCTTGGTGGCCTTGCATGTTGGAAAGGAGCGGTGAGAATCCACAAAATTCTACTTCTCCAAAGCCTTCGTCAGAACTGCTTTGCTGTCCCTTGCAGAGACACCTTTGAGGGCTCAGACCAGAGGCCAAGCTATGATGTGCTGCGGCAGACATGGGTGGATCAATGTTGCAGGGCCAGTGTGATTTACTGGAATGAATTTCTCCCCCTAAGGGTGCTGATGTGGATATGTGTTAGTGTGGCTTTGGGTGGTGAGAGCTCTGCATCATGAAGTGCTTCTGGGCCAGAAGGGGACACTCGTTTAAAGAAGTTCCACTTTTCAGCTGTTGCTTGAAATCACCGCTGCCCTCTCATTTCTCTGCAGGAGTTCATCAAATTTGTATCTCCTGTATCTTTTTTTTTTTGAGCTTCTTGTCTTCATAGGACTTGTCTTCAGGACTGGTTTTGTCCACGTGTCTCAGATTACTTTAGATAAAATAAATGCAAAACTGCACTTGCAGACTTTATCCTTCTTTTCAAGCAAGTGTTTGAAGTGGTTTGCCTCAGTTCTTGAAGTTCTTCTCAGTGCCCCAGTTGTAATCTTTATTTAATGTACTCAAAATTCTTAAATTCTTTCTAGTGAATGAAACACTATGAATATTACTTATTTCTCAAATATTTTGTTCCTCTGGGAACTTGTTTAAGTGGAGAACATCTTAGTTAAGTTATTCTCAATCCCTTTATAAATCAAATCACTGAATATGCATCAATTGAAATGTCTGAGATATGGGAAGGAAATACGTCTTTATCAGGTTTTATGGGAGTCTGAACTCTGACTAGAAATGTAATGTGTGCTTTGAGGAAAATGAAGACAATTTCTGGCTCAGACAAAGTTAATCAGTGTAGTGAGGCATCTGGTTTTAGTATTAATAATGAAGCACTTAGTGATTTCTTAGCAGAGAAACTTGAATAAAGGACAATTAAATCCTATATAGTTCTTATGATATCAGACTACTTTTCTTACTTAAAATGATCATTCTAGGGAGAACCAGAAAAGCTGGGGGAAAAGTAAAGGGTTGAAAGTAATTTATCAATAAACAGGTTTTGAACTTTCTTATTGTAACCATTATTAAAAACAACAAAATGAGTACCAGTTAACTTTGTCTGATTCAAAGAATCTCACTTCCTTTATCTAACACTTTCTGTAATCAGATTTTTAAAAATATACCTTCAGTAGCTCTGATGTTTCCCACATCAAAGGCCCACCAGAAACAGCAAGGCTCAAAAAAGGAGCAGAGGTGCCTCTCTGGGCAGAAGACTACTTTTTCCATTTGGATTCTCTGGAGAAGGAAATGCTCGGAAAATGGAAATTTTTTTCAAAGGAATTACTGATTTTAAAAATAACTTTAAAGCAACTGTAAACATTTTGGGACCAAAGTAATTCTGCCTCAGCAGGGGTGATGTTGCTCCTACTGGAGATATCCTGGCATGCCTGAAAGGTAACAGCAGGCCAAAAATAGCCAGCCCCAAGCCATTCTGAACCTGGTGTGCAACCTGCACCTCTCCCTGACCTTTCTGTGAGAATCTCCTAGGCCAGGAATTTCACAATTATCAGCAGGAGAGAGACAGATTCGAGATGCTTCTGACCAAGTAGCTGCATAACCAGACTGCCCTTACCTCTGAAATATCTCAGGACTCACAGAGGTGTGAGTAGTCATGGTTTAAATCCCCAGATGAATATCAACTGCTGTATCAAGCACTGTAATTGTAAGGTTACCTCTATTCTGAGTATGTCTAGAGTCCTTCATTCTCTGCAACAGAACATTTTTATTCTTTTTCTTTGGATTTTTTAATCCCAAAAAACAACAATTCCACTTGCTGTTTAGGCTGAATCTAAATAATTAATGATGAAAGGATTACCAGAGTAGTAAAGCTCTGACTATTATTTTGCAAAGCAGAAAAAAGCCCCCTTTACCTGCATAGCATTAGGAAGTTTGCCATTTATACTAGATTTGATAAATGCTCTTGTTTCTGTTTAATACAAGGAATGTCATACTGTGGTATTGAGAAAATGAATATTTGACAATATTATTTGCAGTTAAACTTTGGCAGTGTCGCAGCTGCTGTGCACGGAGATTGGTAAGCAACCACTGGTTTGGCTTTGTTGAATTAGTGCTGTGTGGTTCTGAAAAGCATCCTGAAGATGATCAGGAGATTTCCTTGTGGTTTGTTTTCTCTCTGAGCTTTCTCCCTGATACAGCTTTTCTATTAAAACCTTCTTTACATTCAACACAAACATTTAGTCCTTTTACAGATTTGGAAAGGAAGAGGAAGGAGATTTACTTCAGTGTCATGTGGAAAACATCTAATTTTTGTTAACAGATCCCTTTTGGTGTGGTTTTTAACACCTTGTGGTTTCCTTTACCTTCATAATGTGTTGCTTAACCAGAAGGGACTGGGTATTAACTTACCTTCGCTTGCTAAATTTTATTGCCATCTGAGTAGACTTTAAAAAAAGATGACTGAATACAAAATACATCATTGGTGATGTAGAGTTGCTACTGCTCGGCTAAATCAAAACTCCAGTGGCAAGAGCAAAGGGACTAGCTCCACATGGGTGCTAACAGTGTTTGTCACAGCTGCCAGAAGGCGAGATGCTGTTTTCCATCCTGTCCTGCTGAGCGTTTCTGCACATGTGATGTCTGCCGGATATGGCTCGCGTTCAGAGGCAGAGTGGTACTCGCTGTTACTCACTGGACAGTGGGAACTCCACTCAGTTTGCAACTTTGTGAAGAACCTGAAAGGCCTCCCTGCAGAGGCATGCTGCTAGGGCATGAGAGTCTGGCAGCAGCACTCTGGCAAAGGGACAGAAGTGGCTAAGGGAAATGTGATCATCTTTAGAAGATTTATTTCAGTAAATAAGCAATTATAAGTTAGGCAGTGATAGATGGAGAGAGAAGCTCAGTTTCTTACCATCTTGTGGAGTTATACAAGATTTTGTATAAAGCACCACAATTAGCAGCTCAATGTGGGGGTAGGAACAAGGTTAATAAACTGTACTAGTGACATGGTATGCATCAACTGTTTGATTTTGGGGCTTTGTTTTCCAAAATCATCTAGGGGAATTCTACCAGTCTGCTTTGTATGGGAGATAGTTCTGTGACCTGAAAACTGAGGGGTGATTCATGTTCTTAAACATCTAGTGCCCCGTGTTACCCATGACATGTGTGTGTGACTGGCAGTCCCAGCACTGGGTCTGCAGAGCCAGGGCCCCTTCCAGAGGGGGCCCTCATGCCTTAAACACCACTGGACACTTCTGTAGATGACATACCAATCCATCATTTTAAAATGCAAGAAAGTAGCTGGTAATGTTTGTCTGGTGAAATCAGGGCCTGATAGGCACAAATCCTGTCCTGGTGTGGTGGGTAGGAATGTTGTTTGCAAGGACCCTGCTGCAGTGGGGCAAGGATATCAGGAACAGGAGGGCTCACGGGGTCTGGTGTTTAGGGCAGGGAAGCAGCAGGGCAGCTCCAGGCTCCTGCACCCATGCAGTGCTGCAGAAAGGGCTGAGGGCAGCTCCCTGCAGCAGCAGGGCTGGGAGAGAGGAGCTCTGACACTGAGCTGGGACACAGGCTGCTCCACTCACTCACAAATGAAGCTGCTGCTTGAGTTTCCTGCATCTGCCCCCTTGTCTTCAAGCCAGCTCAGAAGATTAATGGCAGTGTGTTTACCCGAGGAGGGCTGGTGCTTCACTGAACTCGGGCTGAGGACAATGGGACGAGTCCCCGGTGGCCGCAAACAGATTTCACAGGAGTCCGTGTAGCGAAGCGATTTATCCCGCACGAGGATGGGCCCTAAGCCCCACCTCAGAGCCAAAGCCTTGCAGGGAGCACAGCTGGCCTCCTCGCCAGGCCTCCCCCTCCCGCAGCACAGATGTGGCACTGCATGGAGGTCATGGCAAGGTCTCAGCATCGGGATTTGTGGGAGAGGTTTTAGCAATCGGCTTTTTTCCCAGCAGCGTCTAATCTCTCTCTCTAAGTTTGCAAAGGAAGAATTACTCTGATTTGCAGCCTAGGCAGAACCAAGGAAGGAAACACTTCAAAGATTTCCTTCTTTATAACATCCTCTGTTCCTCAGGCTGTTATCCTGCAGACGTGGAGTCCTTTGTGTTTCTCAGTAGTGTTGGGTCAGAGAGGGCAAACAGCCGAGGTGACAAAACAAACCCATGGTTCAGTCCATGTCTGGTCAGAAGTTTGTGCCCCATCCAGCAGCCCTGGTCATCCATACATTCCTAGCTCCAGCTTCTGGGTTATTGCTCCTTTTGTGGCCCTTTTCTAATTTACTTTTTTGGAACACAGCTCTATACCCTGCTAGAGAAATTACAGACTTTTCCTGCTGAACACAATTCAGTTCAAGATCTGCCTGGACTTTGCTCTGTTTGCTCACGAGGATGCTGGGGGTCCCTGACAGCCCACACTGGAGCAGAGCTGGCAGCAGCTGAGGGCAGGCAGAGGCTGCAAGGGTTGGAGTGACATTATAGAGCTTGTAAGGTCTTTGTGTTCCAGCCCCTTCCCAGCTGAATGCAAGCAAGCTGCTTCACTCCAGTTTTCCACATTTCCATAATCAGAGGCACATGCGTGCCTCAGATACTTAATACAGGTTGCTATCACATCAGTATATAGAGAAGGAAAGGGCTGTGGTGACAGAAAATTCAAGTCTTTTCTGGCCACTAGAAAATCTTATGGCCATTTTTTATGCAATTCAAAGTGTATTCAAACAGAAAGGTGAAGATTTAGGAAGGCAGCCTTATATTATCTGTGTCTTTGGAGATGAAATAAAATTTTGGCAATAGAAGAGCATCATGACAAAATGCATTTAAACTTATTTAAAACTTTACTAGAAAGTACTCCTTTAAATTTTCTTAGTCTTTGAGAGAACTTAATTTTGGTATTTATCCAGGTCTCTTAGGTGGAGATGATTTTACTGCATACCTGGGTATCTCTGAAAGAATGTGTCTAGATACTGTAATATGAATAGCCCTTAGATTTTAGAGGAAATATTTGATGGCACATTTGATAGATGAAAAATTAGTGTGAATGTGTCACAAATGTAAATTTAAGATTTGTAACAGATTTAATCTTCATAGCTCAGATGTAACTTTTCATAGCAGCTCTTTCAATGTTCATTTGAAGCTTAAAAGTGTTTTTTGTAAAGATGGTTCTTTTTTGCAATTCAGAACTTTTGCCAGGCTTTTGATTTCTGTTCTCCAATATTCTGTATCATTACTAATTGCTCTTTTAAGTTTGTTGCCACTGC
Organism: Erpornis zantholeuca; assembly: GCA_013400515.1. Lineage (NCBI taxonomy): Eukaryota > Metazoa > Chordata > Aves > Passeriformes > Timaliidae > Erpornis > Erpornis zantholeuca. The sequence goes on from VZTN01023399.1 coordinate 23,712, forward strand.
AGTTTTAATGTTGAGAAACTTTAGGAAAAAGAATATTTGCTTTCTTAAGGCATCCTTTTTTTAAATCCTCCTCACTTGTCAAGTTCAAGTGTTAACTGTAGCAGCAGGGATGGTTTCAAAGAGTTTCTTTGCATCAAATGCAGGGAGTTCTGTCATAGTTCTGTGAAAGTTAATCCTGCAGACATACTCCTGTGTCTGTGCTGAGTGTCCAGGGAAACAGAATTGTGTTCCTTTCTGAGCAGCAAGACAGTTCAATATGCAAATACTGGCATAATTTTAATAAATTAAAAACTTTGCAAAGCATAGTTTGATGATACAATATTACTGTTTTCATAAGAAATAATTGCATTTAGTACTTTCTCTGTAACAAGCAGCAGTGACCCTTTCAATTTTCCTTAAGTGGGAAAAAAAGAAAATCTGGCCTTCTCACCATACTTTATATTTACATCGGATTTGCACTTAAAAATGATTCAGTAGTATCACACTTTATAACCAGGATGTGGAAGAACTTATTATAGCAACTGCTCGGCTTAGTTATAAATAGCAATACTGCATATTTGGGGGCCTGAACTGCTGAACTCTGTAGGTAATCCATTGTCAGAACCTATTACTGTTTCAGTTATTGGTGGGCATGAATTAAAGATTTGTTACTGTCAGACTGAATAGTGCTTAAAGACAGTACCTGGGGGCCAGCCAAGCACGAGGGCTGGTATTGTTCACATGGAAGTAACAAGGTCTCTAAACAAAGGGCATCTGGAAGAGCAAAGATGCTGATCACTTGAAGGGTAAATGAAAGACCTGTGATGTGGGAAAAGAAGTCTTGGCGAGAGAATTTTTCTTTATAGAATGTTGGGGTGAGGACTTGATAAGGATTAGCAAAGAGTGGTGCTGGGAAGGTGAAGCAAGGGAGAAGAGAGACAGTAAGGAGGGGGTACCTGGGGCAAGGGAAATGAATCAGAGAAGGGAGGGTATGGGAGCAGGTGAGAAGGAAGAATGAAGTTAAGTGGAAGAAGGCCTAGGATTAAAAGTGAAAGAGCCATATGGATGTGCTAAGGTTCAGAGGGTCCCTGCTGCTTCAATGTGCCCCTTTGGCTGTGGGATGTTTTCTGTTTGTTAGGGGTTTTTCTTTGCCCTGACTTCTTAAGACTCTGTTCCTTTTTCCTTGGTGAGAGAATTGCTGAGGGGAAACTGAACATCACCCTTGAGGTCAGGCTCTGCTGAAATGTGCCGTGTCCAGCTTGCTACAGCTAAGGTGTTAGGGTGATGTCTGGACTTGATGATGTACTAGCCCCTTCTAACAGTTACTTTCAGAGTCAAGATCCAATTTTCTCCAAAGTAAGAAACTTCTGCCATAAGGAAAACTATTCTCACTTTTCCTTTTTTTTAAAGTGCTGCTGTCTTGAAAAAAGAAGTTCAAAGACAACTTCTGATAAGTATTTAAGTGTTTCCACTAGTTCCAGTAGTGGCGTCATATTTAGCTGGAAGACTGATATAAGTGTTCCTACTGTGTGTTTTCCACTTCTCAGGTATTCTTTCTCTTAAATAATCTTGTAAAGCATAAGGATTTTTATATTAATTTTGAAAATTTTTTGTTAATAGGCAAACTTTGGACCAGAAGTATGAAGGTTGCTTACAATATACTACATAAATTAGGCACAAAACAAGAACCAATGGTACGACCTGGAGACAGGGTGAGTATCTCAAAGATTATTTGTAATAGTTCAAATCCAATGTCACCAAAGAGAGAATGAGATATTTGGGGTGCTCAGAGGAAATTAGTGAAGGGAAATCGTGGGGTGTGGGGCAGGGTGCTGAAATCTGCTGTTTGCTCCCTCAGACTGATCGTTCAGATGGGTATTTTGAACTGCATAATAAGTAACCTGAGCTGGTGCCCCCAAATAGTAACTTGAAGTTGTGGCAACATCAACAATAAACATTCCCATGGAAAGTGATTTTTGGACATTGAACAGCAGTCTGTTTAGCAAAAGCTTGCTTATGGAGCCTGGATGTGTCATGTGGATAAAAAACTTACTTACTAATGACTTTGTAGTTGTTGAGATGGTAGAAACAAGAGGAGCATTGTGGAGGACAAAGACAAGCAAAGTCAGCACATTTTGGCAGCCAGTTGAATAAATAAATGACGCTGACTGGTAACAGAGAATATTTCCATTCCTGGTTCTGACTCTGATCCAGCTACTGCTAGAGGCTGAATCTAAGTAGATGGATAAAGCCCACAGAGAGCAAGAGTTGCAGAGGTAGCACCTGAAGATGTTAAAGAAGACAAGAACATCCCATGGTTTTGCTAGCAATGTATTTACAAGCCTACACCTCTGTCTGCCAAGGCTAGCTCAGCCTGCTGCTCATTTTCTCTGCCAGAGTGTGTATAGAAAATTCCACAGGTCTCATTCCAGTTTGGATCTAAGCTGTGGAATGGTATTCCAGAACAAATTTGTCAGAAATGCAAATTTTAGTCCTGCCCTAATGCTTAGAGTTCTGAGCGTGAGATTATGTTTCCCCCCTCCAGGGTCTGATGGCAATTCTCAAAGCATTGGTTCACTTGATCCCCTTGTGCCACACGTGAGAAACATGTCTGCTTGCATTACACATGTCTTAGGGCTTCAAAAATGAGAGCATGCAATAATGTTTCCCAGAAAGAAAAAAGAGGAAAAAAAAAGGTGACAGTCCTTCCTGTGTTTCTTTTTGAAATAAATCATAAAGAAATTAACTAAAGGATCTCTAGATCCTTAATCTAAATTGCTTCCTACCATGGCATTCAGCCAGGACTAGGATCTGAAGACTCTCTTTTACTTGACTTACAAATGTGTCTCTAAACAGCAGAAGCAGAAGTTGTTCAAGTGTACACATCAAAACAGTCCACCCAGAAAGCTCCAAAAGAATAAAGTTCACATACACACAATGTGCATCTCTGCATATCTATTGTGTGCTGCCTGGCCATCTTCACTGTTATCTTCTGCAGCAGTCACTGCCATCTCCTAACATTAAGAAAAGATTTGTGGATAGTTCAGGCCGAAAAGTGGAAGTCTACCTAGCACAGGACACGTAAGGAACAAATTGCAGCTCTTCTAAAATAAGTCTGACTAGATTAGAGTGAAACAAATGTTTATAGCTGAGTGCTGAAAGCATATGCTTTATGTTGTAAAAACATCTTGCCTGGCATCCCTGTGTAACAGGAACGTGATCATTTGAGGCAACTTCACATTAAAGATGAGGTGTTAGAGCGCTTCTGATGCTCTAGGCTGTGATTCTGGCTCTTACACCCCTGTTGTAATAACATAAAAGCCTTCTGACCTCTTTGAAGGTGACTTTATTCTACGTTATGTGTGTTGTGTGATAACACTTAAAGGTAGCTTTTAAATACTAAATGAAATACAGGCACGTATTTTTGGTCTTTTCCAAATGAGAATGTATTTGTTTCCTTATTTTGATAGATATGAAATAGTTTATATTTTCCTTTAAAAACGACTTCTATCAATACAATCTCTGTTTTTCATTACCATTACTGCCTAATGACTACCTAATTACCTCACCTCTTTGTCTGAACCAAAAATTTCCTTCCCTGTTTCTGGTATTATACATGGCAAACTGCACTTGCCTTCTATAGCAACTTCAAAAATTTAACCTTGCATCACCCCAGGCAGCTGCCTGGAAATTAATCTTGCTCTCTGGAATATCTACTAGCTAACTAGATCTTCAGTTAATATACACTGTATGATTTGTTTTCCTTCATCTTTATCCCTTTTTGCTTTTACACCCATTATTTATTTATTTGGTACAAGTCTGTTAGTGTTTAATGTTTTTTTGGAGAGGAAGTTAATGCCTCATTCCCACTGGACTTCAGTAAGATTTCTTTCACCTCTGTCAGCTCCTTTTCAAAGACTCCCAGCCAAACCTCTGCCTTTATGTAAGCAGAGACCAGTGCAAAACCCAACAGCCCTCAAAGTATATTTTGGGATCTTTCAGATGTTTGCTGGGCTCAGCAACCTCTACCATCCACTCTGTGCACCTGTCAAAATCCCAGTATTTCCATTTGCATACAGTAAGCTCTGCACAGCCATCTCCAGCACTTGGATTGTTTAATGTGCAAGTGTGCAGGTAAAGTAGCAGTGCATTTGCTCTGACTCTAAAGAGTAATGAGGTTAAAATCTTCAGTTTAAAAAACAGAGATCTTTTGGACCCACTTGGACAATGTTGGTTAGATTTCTTTTAGTTTGAAGAAATCAAGTTGATGTATGGAAGGCTGACTGCCTTTGAAGCCATGCGAAAATTCTGGAAACATAATCTCCAGGAACTGAACCTCGGAGCATACATGAAAACATCACGATTTTACTTCAACAAAACTCCTGTGGATAGACAAAGCAGTCAAAACTCAAGAGCTACCAAGTAGTTTCAGCAAATTTCAAGGTGCTGTGATAGTACAGCCTCGTCCTGTGTGTGAACCCAGAGGAATGAGGTTTGGAATCATTTGCCATGCCTTTGCATGCCACTGCAGTTGGCTGTGCAGGAGTGACCAGCTGTGTCCCAGCTGTTCAGGACATGAGCTGAGAACGCCCATCTGACTGAACCAAAACAAAACCACAGCGAGGATCCAGCCTCTAGGGTCATTCACCAGGGAGAGCAGTACTGTTCCTGCCCTGGCAGGGAGAGCTCTGGGCTCTCTGGAGTGCCTGGATCTCACCAAGGCTGTGAGCCCTCCCCTCTCCTTCCCCTTTGCCTGGAGGATCTCAGACATTGTCCTGCCTCAGGTAGGGCCTGAAAGAGTTAAGCTGCACAGTTCAGCACCTACTGAGCATTCCAGTTTTGGCATTCTTTTATCTAAATAATTCCCCAGCCCTAGCCCTGAAGCTGTGAAATTCAACAAATCCACACCTAGGTTGGCATGTGGTCTGGCCAGCTATGGATGTGATGTTTGCTTCTAGATACCTGTCTTTTGTGTGCACACAGCACACAGAAACTTTACACTTGGACAAAAGAACAGTCTTACAAAAAACCTGTTGCATGAGGCAAAGTATGGTGGAACAAAACAGCGTGTTAATTGACATAATGGCAACTTAAGTCGGGGTAGTCTGAACTGGTCACATGTACACTTCAGTTTTAGTAATTTCAAGCAAATTGTTCCATTAGAACTAGAATTCTTTTAATTCCATTTGTTTGGTTATCTAACACCGGTAAAGCAATCAGTTAATTCAGAACCAGATGAAAGTGTTGTCAATGTAGGAAACAATATAGCATGAAAATATTTAATTACATCCTAGGTGAAAATATTCATACAAGAAATATTTATCAGAATAAATTCCTTCTGATTCCTAATTCATCTGTCACTAGGCATTTGAACAGCTGTCTTAGAAGTGCTCCAGTATCATCTCTGTCCAAAAGGAAGCATGGGAACTCTAACTATCATTATCTGACACCAGGATAAAACATTTTTAACATATGTCTCTCTTTCAGGTAACACTCGTGTTTCCTAACAATGATCCTGCTGCTTTCATGGTGGCATTTTATGGATGCCTGCTTGCAGAAGTTGTCCCCGTCCCTATTGAAGTGCCACTTACAAGAAAGGTGGGCAACTGAGTTTCTTCTCTATACTCCATTTTAGAACTTACATCAGAATAAATCACAACTGAACATAGCTTTTGAGTACATTTTTGTGGTTAGCTAGCTCTGAATCTGAGGATACCAAGATAGTGGTGTGTGGTGAATTATATATAGTGCCTTCTTTTTTGTGATGGAAAATCTGAAGATATGCTTGCAGTTTCAGCAAATGCAGGCCTGCATGGAAAATGAGAGGAAAATTTTTCAAGAAGAGAGCTCTGCCAGTCGTAGATGGATTATCTTTGTTGCCTTTTAAAGCCTTCTGGTATTGGCCACTGACAAAGAACCATTGGCAACAACTGCTGCTTTTCCACCTGTCCCTGCTACCCAAGCTATGCTATAATGCCACTGGTGCTGTGTGTGCTACTTCAAAGCCCTTATGGAAATGCCTTCTCCTGTGTCTGTATGTGCATATGTATCCCAAAGCTTCTGTCACCATGGTCACCTCTGCCAAGGGTGGCACTGGAACAAATTCAGCTCAGGAATTCTTGCCACACAACATACATTCATAGAGAAAACTGACCACTGCTGATCTGAAGCCTTTCACCTCCAGTGTTGGTTCAAAAATTCAACCATGTACCCCAGAGAAGTGTTATGAGACAGATAGAGCAGTTCCAGCTGGAAAGAGTGTCTGAGGGCATCAGTGGTAGAGGTGAACCAAAGCAGAACTTGCATTATTTTCTGAGGATGTATGCCTTAAAGGCTGTAAATACAGCAAAATGTATTTATTCATTACAAGGTTTTTTTGGTTGTATCCCCTTAATTTACCATGTTTGGCTGCTCCCACACATGCCTTGTATAATCACTTTTTTATTACTGCTAGCTTTAATTATTTGGTCTGGACTTATCCACACAAAGAGTGTTCTTCAATCCTTACAAACTTTCTTTTTTAAAGTGAATTGTTTTGGAAAATGCTGACTGAAGCCATAAGAGGTTTCCAAGGAAAGGACTGAGCAAATGTATTGCTTTGGTCAAACATTTTCCATGTTTCAATTGTCAAGGGCTTTTCTTTGAAATGGTCCAGTGTTAGAGTACTCTGGAGCAGAGTACTCTAACAAATCTTTGTTTCATGGACAGGTACCTGCCTTTCAAAAGAAAGCCCTGAAAACAAGATTGTAAGCCCTCACAAAGGCTTTGCATTTTGCACATCTCACACAGCAAATTAACAGCTTGAAATATCTGGACATTCCTTCCTAAATGAAAGAGTCCTTCGTCACCTCTGGGAAGCTGAGTTGATTTCAACATTTCTCCATTTCAATCACACATGTCCCAGCCAGCATCTGAGGTGGGCTCCTGCCATAGTGAAACCAGAAGGTGGCAGGGAGAGAAGGGACTGGCTGATAAATTGGTGAAGGAGGAGAGACATGGAGGGAGGGAGGGGATCACACAAGAAGAGGCCATGATCCAGCTGAGCAGATTTGAGAGCCACTGAGCAGAAGGAAGGACCAAGGGAAAGAGGAGACAGGATGTCCCCTAGCTTAAACTGAGACTGGAAGAAGGATGGAGGTGAGCTGGAAAGGCCATGCAAGGGGAGAGGATGGGACTTCAACCACCATACCTTCTTTGGGGAGTAGTGTTATGCTGTTCCATTTCTAAAATGTTGTATTTGAGAGCACTGAGAGGTGGACATGGCCGAGGATGATTTTAGTAGGAACACGTTGCATTTGCACTGTGCCTTCACATCCGAGGACAGCACCTTTAGTCTGAGTTGCATAACGTGGTGCTTTTTTTTACTAAAAACCAGAGACTTTATATGGATCAACAAAGTAAGGCTGGCAGAATATGTACATTTTAAGATCTTACAGAGTGCTCAAATGGGTAAATCTGCTTTCATTCCATGAAAAAAAAAAACCAACATGGTTTTGAGGGTTAAAAAGTCTGTCTTTCCCTGTTACTATTTTCTGAGGTTTAATGATATTTTAAAGCACATAGATAGGCGTAAATTTGATTTATTTTGGAACATCTGATAGCACATCCATCCAGTAAACTATAAAATCCAGCTGTCCAAGTAAATACTGTGTCAAATGAATAACTTACCCTAATTTGGCTGAACCTCTTGGGTGTTTGTTTTTTTAAAATATGTGTCTATATATGGATATATAAATATACACTTACACATGTATATATATATATTTATATAAAGGAATATATACAGACTCAGACTGTTTATCTTTTTCCATAATGTTTAAATATCAAATTAATAACACAATAACAGAGATGTCAGTTAAAAAAGCAACATGATCTATACTCTATAAATAAAACTATGCAATCTCACAGCATATACTATTGCAAATATCTTTGCATTTGTTTATATGGAAAGGCAACTGGAGTGGAAACAATGAGATTAAAATCATGTTCTGAGTAGTCCCAGAAGGAATACCTCTGCCTGGTCAAATGGCAGCGGATTGCTTCTGGCATCCATGGGAAGATGTCATTCCTGTCATCACACAATGGCCTAGACTGTTCTTTTATGCTTTCCCATTATTTGTGCTCTTTTCTGCATGCTTCAGTATATTCTGGCAGTGGACATCCTTCGGGTTGCTTTCTGGAAGACAGAGATGTTAACTGGCAAATAGACCAGCAATATTATATTATATTATATTGTATTTTCTATTGTATTATACTATAGGCTTACAGAATAATAAGCTGATACAGGATGAGCTGTTTCAAATAGTTATATTAGCAGCTATTTCTAATATTAACAGTTTGTACTTGCAGCTTTAATACTTTAATACTCTAATATAATATTAAATATATTTAATAATAAT
>VZTN01023399.1:32127-168492 GCA_013400515.1 Erpornis zantholeuca
TTCTACATTTATATAAAGAAGAGTTTTTCACAACTCTGTGCAGGATTTTGTCCCTGGCATTTTAAAATTGGCAGTAATGATTGCAGCCAGGTAGACTTTTGGCTTACAGATTACTCTGCAGACATCTATACCCAGATGAAAGTAAAGCCTTTTGCTTTACCAGCACATAGATTTTTGTGTGCATTCCTTTTTCTTTGTAAACATAACTGTTATGTTTTTGGGACTTTGACAGGATTATCTTCCCAGTTCACTATTAGGTGAAGGTCCATCTTGCCTTGCTCTTTCCTTCTGTACCCCACCTTTGTGTTGACAGAATACCTAGAATACCCCCAGGACTTCAGAGCATGTGTGACCTGGCATCTGGGATGGATTGTCTGAACATCCAGCAACCATGCAGCATTCTCCACTTTTATTCCCAGAATGCTTCCTAGTGTCTGGCAAAGAAAATTTGGAAATTGGAATTCATGTGGCATGGTTTTGCCTCTTTAGACTTGGGACATCAGATCTAAAATTAAAAACTGAAATCCCAAACCAACTCTTCATTCTAAAAGCAGCAATCATGGATTCTGCTGTCATTGTAACAATAGAACAAGCAGCAGTTTTATTTCTCCTCCTTTCCCTGCCTTTAATACAATTGCAATGCCTTTACCATCAACACTCCCCAAATTGTTGTAGCTAATCCTCATCCCTTGGCTTACAGGCTCTGTTCTCTCAGAATAGTGACCCTTTCTCCAAATTTGCCTATGTTTCCCAAACATTAGCAAATAATGTCTCTTACACATCTCTTCCTTCAGAACTGTCACTTTTGTTAATCTTGTCTGAAGCTGGAGTACTACAAACTCTTTCATTGTATGTGTGATATGATGTGAATTGCAAACTGTATGTCACAGAATGTGCCATCAAAGTAGATGAGATGGGAGTTTCAACATGTCAAGTTCTAGTTCAAACAGTGATTTACTATGTCCCTTATGAAAAGATTTTAAAATATGGTTTTGATTTCTTTTTCTTTGTATTTTTTAGGTCAATGTTTCTTTCCATTTGATAGGCGCCATGAAAAATATTATTATTCTGCTCTGACACAGTCAGGGGAGCTAATCAGTTTTAATCTAAAAATAACATTTTTGTCCTCCAAGCACATTTGTAGCTATGTTCAGTCACATGCTGTGAACATAGGAAGAAAGCTATCCCTCACAGATCTTCATGGCCTCCTTATCATAGGCAGAATTTGTGGCAGGGAGTGTGTGACATGAAAGCATGTAAAAACTAATTTCTCACTTAAAATGCTACTTCCTAGCCTGTTAGATTTAATGCTGTGTGAGCTTCCAGCAGGCATTTCTGTGCTCTTCCAGATGCTGGTTCTCAGAGTATGATTGGAAGAATTGTGCCTATGTATCGTCACAGGAAATCGGGAGATACCTGCTCCAGGACATTTGGGTTTTTTTTTTAAAGGATGCTTCATAAAGTGTTAAAACAGTTTTTCAGGAGCTCTTTTTATTTAATCCTGAAAGGTTATTAAAGCTTCAGCAGTAGCCACGGAGGTATATCTCTACCAAGACAGTGAAATTGTCCCAGTCATATCTTTCTTTAAAAGAAGCATTCTAATCTGAAGGAAATACACCTTGACATCTTTCCTAGTGTTTCAGGGATAAAATGAGCTTTGCTTTTTTCTCAGCTTTCCTCATCATAGGGCTGTAGTGTGCCAGAAACACTGGAGCTCTACATGCTTTTGAACATCTTTTGACAACACATCTCTTTCTCCCCTGGATTTAAAATATGTATAAAATGTTTTATATATTCTTTTCAGTGGCATAGTCTTCCAGTCCTTCCAAAGAATATAAGTTCCCTGAGCCCCACCTGAGCCCCATGTGCACACTTCTGGGCCCTGTAAGCCTTGTGCCTGTCCATCCCTCTTCATACACTTCAGCAGTGGAGCACTAAGAAGTCCTTGCTCACTTTGCTACAGTGAATCTTACATCCTTTGAAGTCTGTGTTTCCTTATTATATTTTCAAGTTTACGAAATGGTAGTTTCCTAGAGAGAATATCACATTTCATGTAGTGTCCCCTGCCAAAAATAACCATTGTCTCGCTTTTATTAAGATTTTTGGAGATTAAGATGCTCATATGCAGATTTCACATGCAAATTGCAGGCAGATGCCAAAGCTGTTGTCTGAGGAGACAACTAATTTCTTCATCTTAAAGCTGATTATGAAGATTGTGCTGTATGTTTAAGTTTTACTAAGGTCTTCATTTTTTTAAAAAAGAGGGTTTCCTTGATGCCTTTTCACTTCTGGCCTTTACATCTGATCATTGCCCTATTTATTCTTTACCAGCAAATTTTTGTTAGGGTAAGGGCAGTGGAGCTCAAATAGGCATTGTAACAGAAAACAAGATTAGTTCAGTCTGTGATGCTCCACCACATAATTCTCATTTTGAAAGCAGTCTGGGATTTATAAGTGAACAGAAGTAACCTTTATCAGGCCAACCTTTGCACAGGCTGTCTCTTCCTTCCTTCCTTATTAGATAAGGACATGCACTCTCACTCACGGAGACAGGATCATAATTGTTTTCCTTCACACAGATACTCTCACAAAGCATTATAGAAATGACATTAACAGCATGCTGAAATGCAACCACACGTGGGATTTTTTTATCCTGACAATGAATTATCACTCTCAGCAGCAGGAAGAAGGCAATTTGCCTCCAGGTACTGGTGAAAACCTTTAGGGAACCTTTAATAAAAGTCTTTAGAGAACTTTGAATGGCTGCCTACAGCAGAGAGGATTTCCGTCTCTCTTCATCTGAAAGATTGATCTCTCTAGGTGTGTGCAGACATAGTCTAAAGCTATGCACACCTCATTTTTCATACCCCAGCAAGTGCTGTGCCTTCAAGAAATGTAAAATGATAGTTCCAAAGTCATCAATTGGTCTCAGACCTCATGCTGCAATACCTCAGCTCTGTGTTTTGCCTTCCACCTGCATCACATGTCATTTAAAACTGAATTGTGGAGGATTTGACAATGAGCATCTCTAGCAAGTCAGTGAGCCCTTGTCTGCAGTTGGGGCTGCAGCTGAGTTGTATCACCTGGTCTCCACTGGCTTCCTGAGCTTTCTCCTACCCCCACAACATTCGGCAAAATAAAGCGTTTATGGCAAGTGGGGGTTGCCAAGTAGCAGATCAGCATAAATTACCAAAATAGCAAGTAACACTTCTGACAAACCAGTGTGTCCTGAAAATCTATTCCCTTCTCGGGTAGAAGAGTGATTTCATTTAAGAGGGGAAGAAGATTTGAGGGTTTTTTATGGAAGATTATTTGTTTGTGTCTTTTTGCTACTTACAAAGTAGTTTTCATCACTGTAACCGTTCATTTCGCATTACTCAAAGAGCAGGCTGATAGCTTGTCTGTGAAATCTGAAATAATCATTCCCTTTAAAGTGAGTAGTCTTTTTTGTAGCCCACATGGAAGCTTTGACTGCTTCAGGCAAAGGGCTGCACTTTTAACTCAAACTTCATTTTTCAAAACAAGTTTTGCCCAAGGTCCTCACTGTTTTGGGCCTGTCATGCTGAGGTGTAAGGAACAGCAAAGACTGTTGTGTTTACATGGTTGAGTGTGTAGGTAATGTTGTGGTGTGTCCAGGGAATGTATAAAGGTTTCAGATCCTCCACCTCCTGGCTGTCAGTCCAGCATCTCAATACCACTTGAGTAGTTAGAAACGAGTTCTGTGCGGCAGCAGTTATCACAGAAGCACCTGCATGGGGCAAGGGATGTTGACCCCTTCTTTATGTCTCTGTTCTCTGCAGTACTGTTAGATTCTGGGTCTGGATGGAGCCACCAGAAGCAGGCAGAAGGTGACCATAACTAGTTATGGGGTATGAGAGACTGAGGCTGAAGGTGGAATCAATGGACACCGAGTAGGAGACTTCCAGAAAGCTTCATTGTGTTCATACTGCAAAATCCTCAGCTGGAGCTCCTATGGCCCTTGAGAACAGTGTCTGTCGCAGCATCTCTGCTTCAGCATCTTGATTTGCCTTTCTCTTGCAAGGCAGGATTTAGTGTGGCCTGGGATTTGAAAGTCTGTAAAACACACTGCCCATGCCTGGTGAAATTCTCCCAGTCTGCTGTGGCAGAGTTACATCACACAATTGTTCAGTTGTGTTTTCCTTACAACTGAAAGAATATATGTGCAGAAAAGAAAAGGGTGAAGATTTTAATGCTGTTTGAGGGGGGTTGTCCTGATGTAAAGCAGTCTGCTATTGCGAACATGTGCATAGATTGTATTAAGGAATCTGTGTGTGTGTGTGAACTGCTGCAAATGAAGGATTAATATTTATGTGGACATACTCTGAGACAGTTGATATGGCACCAAGGGAAAGCACAGTCATTCGTTCTTGTGTTATCTAAAAAACTCTACACTGTTAAGACAAGTTTCTTCTCCCTGTTGTTTTGTTTTGCTGGAAGAAGAGTTTGACAGATGATTTCATAGCTGATGCATTCCCCAGGGACATGGTATGCTGATGCTCTAAGGTCCACACTTTCTACTGGGTTTCCTTATGTTAGATTATTTAATAGAATTTTTTAGGTTAATTTCTGCTTACAAAGTTTTTCATTAGATGGAATTTCATTGCTTGAGAATTGGTATTTTCTTGATATAGTGGTGAAACAGTTTGTAGCAGTCTTTTATAGGACATACAGTTACAACAACATTGTAATTTAAAATTGAGATCAATGCAGTCTCCGTTGAATTATAAAATTTATATGCCTTTTTTTAAATTGGTAGTTAGAAATTCATACATATATTAGTAAATATTTATTAGATTAAACTTAATGGGAAATTTTGAGCAATGGTAGTATGAATCTGATATTTTAAGGAACTCATGATCTCCTTTTATAGATGATAGAGTAGCAGGTCTTAGAAGCTGTGTCTTGACCATGGAGTGGTGTTCTCCGTGGAGCACTCCAGCCTTCTTCTTCCTGCCATTCCTTCTGAGTGACCCTCAGGGAGAGCTGTCTTTCCTGCACTGTTCAGGCACCCACATTTCCTTCTTCTGAGCAGACTCCAAGACTGGAGACAGGAGGTCTCATCCTCATATGGAACCAGGATTAGATCTGGCTAGATCCGTAGGTTTGATGTGGACCAGCTTACATGGGAGTCAGTGAGGACAGTAATTAATGCTTGACAAAGCCCATTAAGTCCTGCAGGCCCCACTGGTGCAGGTGTGGTGGGGCCAACAACATGCTCCCCAAAGTGTTGTTCATGGAGACACCAGTATTATTCTGTTGTTCAGAGGATACTCTCATTGTCTGCTTTTATATGGGGACAGATGATATACAAGCTTAAGTTTCAAAAGCCTTGCTGAAAAATACCTTTTCATTTTTTCCTGGTTTTATCAGCATTCTGGCTATAGTAAGCAAAAGCAAATGCAGTAATTCTGGATGGAAGGAGTTATATAGCACAGACTTGACAGATGAGTTAATTGTCCCACATTGCTTGCTCAGCTATCAAGGTTCTGATAGTCACTGCCATATAGGTATTTTGAGGTGGTTTGGAAAAGTAAGCTTTTGCTTTTCCTCTGTTCTCCTTGCTTCTCCATTTTAGATGGTTTTATTTGACTACATAAAAATTGCATTAAGAATTAGTCACTTAGGCTCTGGGGTTTTCTTTCCATCATACAATTTTGCTTTGAATAAATCAATAGATTAAGGCAACTGTTCTGTATTTCTGGTTGTTTCCATGGCTGAGTGTGCTCTATGGTTAATTTGAAAGATATTTTAATTTGATCTTTTAAATCTCTTTAGGCGGTTTTCAGTAGAATCATTCTGTGAAGAAAGGGTTAATACTTCAATGCCCATTTACATCTAGGGCTTTGCTCTGTTGAAGAGCCTAGTGGATGGATGTAAAGTTCATAAAAGAGTAATGACAAGACACTATACATAAAGCAGACATAATGCTGTAGAAGCACAGCATCTCCTAAAGAACAGCTATGGCCTAGACTTGGAAATCATTACATGACTTAATCTCACTGCTTCTATCCCCTTGATGAAAGTAAAATGTAATGAGCATACTCTAATGGGCACTTGACTGTATGTAGTGCTCCTGAAATGTGCCTGTAACTACTCAATGAAATGGTTATTGGCAGATCAGGTTAGATCAGCATAAATAGGGAAACTCTCCCCACTGTACACCCATCATGACATCTTAAAGGTTGAAAGCTTTCTCCAGGTGGAAGCATCTGTAATCCATGTTATTTACTGGAATTGTCACAAAATCACAGAATGGTTGAGGTTGGCAGAGGTGTGTGAAGGTGACCTAGTCCAGCGTCCCTGCTCAAACAGGGCCATCTAGAAAGGGTGCCCAGGACTATATCCATGGTAGCTTTTGGATATCTCCAAGTATGGAAACTCCACAACCTCTATGGGCATCTTGTGCCAGTTACCCTCCCAGTACAGAAGTGTTTCCTGAGAGGGAATCTCCTCTGTTTTGGTTTGTGTCCATTGCCTCTGGTCCTGCTGCTAGGCAACGAAAGGAAAGAACCTGACTCCACCTTCTTCACACCCTCCCTTCAGGTGTTTGCACACATTGATTAGATCCCCCACTAAGCATTCTTTTCTTGAGGCTGAGCAGTCCCAGATCTCACTCTTTCCTCATAGAGAAGATGCTCCAGTCCCTTAATTATCATCGTGGCCCTTTGCTGGCTCTCTCCTGTGTCTTCCACTTGGAAGCCCAGAACTGGTCCCAGCACTGGAGATGTGCCTCACTGGTGCTGAGGGGAGGGATCACCTTCCTCAACCCCGAAGTGCTTTGCCTTGCACAGCTCAGGATGCCATTTGCCTTCCTGGTGCCAGGGCGCACTGCTGCTTCACACTTAGTTTGGTGTCCACCAGGACCCCCAGGTCCTTTACCAAAAAGCTGCTCTCCTGACCATTCTGGTACGGGGGGTTGTTCCTCCACAGGTGCAGGACTTTGAATTTGCCTATGGTGAGCTTTTTGAGGGCCCTGTCTGGCCATTTCTCCAGGGATCCTCTGGATGGAACAGCCCTCGGTCATATCAGACATTTCTCCCAGCCACTCATCATTTCTGAAGAAATGCAAGAGCAGATGCCATCTGATGGCTTCCACTTTCTTTATGATTTATGCTGCTATAGACAAGAGGATATCTAGCCTGTGGAACTCCTTTGTCAGTGTACAGATGAGTTTTGGTAGTCACCTAAAAGGAAATCAATTTAATGGAAAGAGACCGTTTTCCTCTCAAGATCATGTGCCCAAGGACAAAAATTATTTCAGCCTGTAATCACTTCTAATAAATTCTGTGTATTTTGTCATCTCTTAGGATGCAGGAAGTCAACAAATAGGCTTTTTGCTTGGAAGCTGTGGAGTTACTGTGGCCTTGACCAGTGATGCATGCCATAAAGGACTGCCTAAGAGCCCCACAGGGGAGATACCACAGTTTAAAGGTAATAAAACCCTAGCTGATCTTGGCTCTCACTGGCCATTTACTACAAGAAGTAATTGCACTTGTTCAGTGGCTGTGGGTGGGGGTCAGGCCCACGATGAAAAACTTGCTGTGGGAGCAGCTGTGGCTGCTGGGACACTGCTGTCCTGGTGTGTCACTGCTGGCAGGGGTGGCTGTGCCAGCCTCATGGATGGAGAGCGGCAGCAGAGCTCCCAATCCAGCTCTCTGCTGGCTCAGCCGGGCTGCTGAGACCATCTGTGGCCACAAAAATTAAGCCAACAGACTTAGGACTGCAGTAGATAAGTATTCATATGATTCACTCCTTTAGTGAAGTGTAGGGACAGTAACTTCTGAGAGGGGAGTGGTAATGAAACTGCTGGGGTCAATAAGAGCTTAAAGTGCCCAGCCATTCCCTCAGGGACTGCCTAAAAAGACCTCAATATCTGTGTTAAGAAAATCTTCTTTCCCAGACTACACTGAGGTTCAAAGGAAACAATGTTTAGGTAATGGTGACGCAGACCTTTCAAGAATAAAACTCTGTCAGGGAAGGCTTTTGTATTGTCTTATCCAGCAGAAACTCAACAAAAGCTGGCTTTTGTTTGTGTCTCAGGCTGGCCAAAGCTTCTGTGGTTTGTCACAGAGTCTAAACACCTCTCCAAGCCACCTCGTGACTGGTTCCCACACATCAAGGATGCCAACAATGACACAGCTTACATTGAGGTGAGTTAATGAAGATGCATCTTCTCCTCAAATCATTACACATGGCACTTCTGGATTAGATAAACATCATTATTCATTCAGTAGTCACAGGAGCAAAGAGCGTCCTGGTTTAGCCTGTTAATAAGTAATGTTTTCTAATAAATTAGACCAATACTGAATTCAGAAAAGTCAATGGAATGTTAAATTGCATTTTGGGTGTTTCTAACATTAATGTTTTTATGTGGCCTTAGTATTGAATTTAAATGATTCTTCAAAGGGACTAAGTGCAAGTGAATGGACCAAAGGTGTTTCCTGTCTTTGTGCAGTCAGGACACTGGGCTAGAGAAGCAGAGATGTCTTCATTTTCAATCTTGCTGATTATCACGGAGAAAGATAAATGTTTAATTTATTATCTACCACTGATAGTTCGCAGTTGCGAAAATTATTTCAATAATCACCAATGGCCTCACACCTCTTTTCTGCTGCTTTCTTACTAGTCTCCTACTCTGATCAAAGAGTTTATGTCTTTCAGACTGCATACATGTAGATTATTATCACAGCATCCCAGCAGGGATTCTGCAGTCAGCTCTTATCATATGTCTTACAAGATGCAGAAGGATGAAGCTTGGGTTTAGTGGTTGGCCTATAAAATCTCACAAGTAAACACTGAACAGACTGAACTAGGTTATTCTCTGCTAAATCTAGCCAGTCCATTAGTCATTGACATGATCAGAATAGTTAGAATTATGTTTCCACAATGCCTGTTTTCAAACAACACATGGATTTCAGATATCAAGCCTGGGAAGCTTCAGTCAAAAGAGAAAGCCTATCTGAAAAAAAATTGCTTTTTAACAAAGAAATTCCTCCAAAACTCCCCAGTACTGCTGCCTTCTTAAAATAGAGTCATTAGATGTGCCCATCCTTCACCTGCAGAGGAAACACTTTAAACATAGCTATTAAATAATGGAAATAGGGCAATTATTTCACATTGACTTTCCCTACTTATTGCATTTTAGTACAAAACATGTAAAGATGGAAGTGTGCTTGGGGTAACTGTGACAAGGATTGCACTGCTGACACACTGCCAAGCTCTGACCCAGGCATGTGGATACACAGAAGGTATGGAGTGCACTGCCCTTTCATCATCTTTAAAATCAAGTGGGAATTGTAATTTATTTCTCATCAGTCTCCTATCTTATGTTTAACACAGTTCGGTGCCAAAGGCTTCTAGGTTTAAAAACATGATTTTTTTTTAAATTTGTTTCAGGAAATATGTTCATGTTTAAAATATCTATAGGAGAGGTATAAATAATGTCTTAACCAATATAAATCCTGCAGTGGAGATTTACTTTGAAAGTTAACCTTTGAGGTCATCAGTCATGTTATACTGAAGCTTCCTTCCTTTGAGTGGGTTTGCCTTGGGTCAATGCCATGTTCTAAAAAATAAATTCTGCCTTGTTTTCGTTGGACAGCTGAAACAATTGTGAATGTACTAGATTTCAAGAAGGATGTTGGTTTATGGCATGGAATTCTTACAGTAAGTATTTTATTCTCTGTGAGCATTTGAAAATAAACTAGCCTAATATGCTTATTGCTGTCACAAACTGGGATGTCCTACAGTTTCTCCTAATACAATTTTTTCTGCTTTGAAAGCAAAATAAATGTGATTTAAACTCATGATCTTCTCCTAGTGCATAATGAGCATGGTAAAGACGTCAGTGTATTTTTATGTATCATGTCCAGTCCTGTGGTCCCATTCTTACCATGTTATCTCACCAATATGTGATTTTGAGATCAAACTTTGTAGGAGAAACAAATGAAATTAGTACTTGCATCTGTAGGGATTTGATCCAGTGGCATAGTTCTATTATCCCTGACTAGCTCCCCTGTCAAAACTCCCACCAACAGATGGTTTTGCTAACATTAAAGCATTCCAATACTTTAAATTGCATTATTTTTCCACTTGATGTTGGAATGTCTTCCTCAATTGACATGGGAGACAACTGACATGTTTTTAAGGATTGCTTCTAAAGGTGCTGTTGCAATCAGTGACTGACAAAATATTTACTATTCACTGATCATTTTCAGAACTGATGTCAAGCCTTGAAGGGTCATTGTTTGGGAGGTCTCATGATTTTGAGGGTCCCTATGATTCCCAGTGATCTGTTTTTCCCATGCAGTGTTATACTGCTCTTGCTATCAAAGTGCAGTAATTTCTGAAGCAGAAATGATTAGGCTTAACACCCATAAGTATCTCATATTAAAAAAACATCTTTATTACTGGTTGAAAGCAAGTGTCTAATAGATCTTTTCTGTGCCTTCCTTAGCTATTAATCTTGTTCTGAACTTCATTTTTTTCAGTACTTGCCTGTGAGTGCTTTTCCTGTACCTATGCTTCTGCCAAACTGAAAGGAGAACTATCTTTTGCAGTTCTCCAAGTGTCTCCAAGTGTAATCCACTGGGACACCTAACCTTTCTTAAACCTAGGTTTTCCAAAACAAATACTGTATTTAACCTGAGCAGCTATGAGGGAAGGCATGTTGCCCTCAGGAGATATTTCTAAATGATAACAGAAGTAAAGCAGCAGCTCATTTACAGGCTGTTTGTTTAACACTGAAAAATCACTGATGCAATTGATGGGCTCAGACTGAGCAATCAGTTTTGGGTTTGTCATTGGTTTCACTCAGCTGCTTTTTCTAAACTTCCTGGAACTTTTCATGACCTTGTTGAAAATACTGGAATTAGCTCACCCGGAGAGGGACTAAAACCTCCTTCATTTATTTTCTGTTAAAATAAATTGATCTCTGCTTAGTCTGGGACTTCAATTTCTTTGTCTACTGTCTCTTAAATAATTTGTGCCCCACTACCATTGGTAGCTTTTAGTCTTCCCAGAGATGGATTTCTGTAGACAGATATCTTGCTGCTTGAGCTTTTTAGTACAGTGTTCATATATATAGCAGTTTATCAGGCTTAGGGATAATATTAACCTACATAGCAACCATGCAGACATTCTTCACTCAATGGTTTATTAAATTTTTTGTGTTTAGAGTGAACCTCTTTGACTATGAATAGAAAGAAAATGTTTCTTTTCAGTACTGCTTAAAAGTTATGGTCTGATTTGTCTAAATCATTAATCCTTAATTAAAGCACTGGAAAATGGGTATCTGTTTCATCTTAATGTAGGTGGCTAGATAGGAAAAGATGAATGCCAGCACTGACAATAAAATAAGCACAGAGTGATTTGCATAGATGCCCCTGCCCATAACACAATATAAGTAGTTACCACAATTTCCATATGAAACCTTTTTATTTTTTTGATTTCAGAGTGTCATGAACATGATGCATGTTATAAGTATTCCATACTCCTTAATGAAAGTGAATCCACTGTCATGGATACAAAAAGTCTGTCAATACAAAGGTAAGGAACAAGAGTTTAGTTTTTACAAAGGTTTGCTCGATAGTCAAAATCCAAAGTGCAAATTGATAACACATCCCATCTGTCCAGGTTTTATATGGTGTGCTAGTAATTTTGGCATTGTTATTGCAGCAAAAGTTGCCTGTGTGAAGTCCAGAGATATGCACTGGGCGTTGGTGGCACATCGAGACCAGAGGGACATCAACCTCTCCTCGCTGCGGATGCTGATTGTGGCTGATGGTGCAAACCCATGTAAGCTCTGCTGCTTCACTTCAGGAGAGAACAGGAAGGGGTTTCTGTCTTGCATTTAAAGTTTTGATCTTCAGCCATCTTAGCTAAAGTATTTGCAAAATACACAGTTTGTCTACTACAAACTGTGTGACATTTATGGAAACAGTAATTAATTCGGGAATTTTTTCAAAATACATTTTTCTTTAGCTCATCCCGAAACAAACTTGATATTCCATATAATGCAAGTTGCAGTAAATCCAGTTTTGTTTAGCAGCACAGTCATGTATGAAGACTGAAGATATAAAAGTTGAAGCAATGAAGACCTTAAGCTGTAGAAAAGATCAGAACATTTCCTCTGAATGATGATTCTCAGATGCAGAAGTAATTGAGAATTTTAGGGGAATATGTATGCTACTCTAGAGAAA
Organism: Erpornis zantholeuca; assembly: GCA_013400515.1. Classification (NCBI taxonomy): domain Eukaryota; kingdom Metazoa; phylum Chordata; class Aves; order Passeriformes; family Timaliidae; genus Erpornis; species Erpornis zantholeuca. Next base: position 44,349 of record VZTN01023399.1, read on the forward strand.
CACATCTGAATCACTTCATGACAATTAACAGCATGAGCTCTTTGTATTATTTAAGATACAGCTGTACAGGTGTTCTGCTTGTTTGTAGTAGTTTAGTAGTTTGCTTGGAATTTTGGGATTAAATCTTTAATTTCCCTCATTGTAAAAAAGAACACTGTAATGAAATTATAAATATAAATCCAGAAGTTATGGCTTTTCTATGTAAGCATAATGAAAAGATATCATGTTCAAAAAATAGTCTTCATTCCCTGTATGCATATGTACAACTGCATATACACATATATATATATATAGTTGTAGCATCTATAAAGTATTTCCCAGTGGACATGGATCCTTTTTAAATTATTTCTCCTGAAAAGCTTGTATATTAAATAGTAAATTTGCAGCTTGAATAGCATCACTTCAGAAATCAAATTATTTTTCTCCTCTGATTGTTTGTTATTTTTTTTCTTTACCCCAGGGTCCATTTCTTCCTGTGATGCATTTCTCAATGTCTTCCAAAGCAAAGGCCTAAGGCAGGAGGTCATTTGTCCCTGTGCTAGCTCACCAGAAGCTCTCACTGTTGCTATTCGAAGGTATGTGGTACACCAGTGCAAACAGACCCACTGAGTGTGTATGGGGGCTAATTTGAAAAAAAAAAGAAAATTCAAGTAGAAATCTGCATATTTAACTTCTATATGATATGTATAGTTTGCAATTTGTTTGTGTCCAAGGAAGATGTAGAAGAAGAATTTTTAGAGTAATGATTTAACTTCAGAATGCTTTATGGTTCCCATTGCTGTAATTTTATCTAATTTAAATTAAATAAATTGAAATGCAAAAGCAAATTCTGTAAATAAAAATGTAAAAATGCTGCTGTAAGTATAAAATTAATTAAAATGTGAGAATTAAGTGGCATTGCCATCGAGGAAAATCATATTCTTAAGTAGTCTCTTTAAAGAGAATTATGACATTCTGCAGGTTGTTTTTGGCTGACAGGCACTTTTTAACCATTCATAGACTCTCAGTAATCATCTGGAAATGCTCTTTGAATCCGAAGGATATGTGCCTAGAAATAAAACAGATAAATTCCACTAAAACTGCCAAATGTTACTAAAACTGTAAAGCCCTGTGTATATACAATCACAGGGTTGTTCAGATTGGAAAAGACCTTTAAGATCATTGAATCCAAACATTAACCCAGCACTGCCAAGCCTTCACTAAACTGTGTCCCTGTGCCACTTCCACACTTCTAAATACCCAGGGATGGTGTCTCAGCCTCTTCCCCAGGCAGCCTGTTTGAATGCTTCATGCCCTTTGGGTGAATAAATTTTTCCCAATATCCCATCTAAACCTCCCCTGGCACAACTTGAGGCCATTTCTTCTTGTCCTGTCACTTGTTTCTTTGGAAAAGAGACCCAGCTGGCTACAGCCTCCTTTCAGGGAGTTATAGGGAGTGATGAGTTCTCCTCTGAGCCTCTTTTTCTCCAGGCTGAGCCACCCCAGCACCCTCAGCCTCTTGTAAGACTTTACCAGCAGAATCCTGTCAGAAGTGCTGTAGCACACAGTAAATTTTGTAGGTATTGTCTGTTTTGGCAGAGTTCTCCAAAAATTATACCTTGAACAGTAAGCATGTTGTTTTCAAGTTCCTATTTCTGCAGCCAATTATAATTGTTTCACATGTTAGAACTTGCAGTATAAACGTGTAAAGCACTAAAATAGCATTAAGTAAAATACTTCCTGCCACAAATTCTTAAATACACCATCCAAGTGAAATTTAACTAGATTTTCAATTAGCTTTCCAACAGAACATTACAGGAAGAAGGACATGAGGCCAAGAGTGTGGTTGACTTTCAGCCACCTCATTATTAGTTTAAAACATCTGAAAGCAATCCATCAGGGACTTACCCAGTCCAGGTTAGCTGTCTTTCTGTGAACTACAGGACTTCAGAGAGCCCTTCTTTCAGCTCCATCAACCTGTTCTCAGCTTTATACCAAGAAGTACCAAGTGTCTTTCCCTGAGATGGGTTTCCCTGCCATAGGCTGTGCAGGCCTTTGCTCCCTTGGAATGAGCTGCTGCTTGTAAGTTCAGAGAAGAGGTGAATGAGCAGCAGACCTTGCTTGTGCTGAGCACTGAGCAGGTTTTTAATTTCCTAGGCTAGCCCTGGAAAATTTGGCCCAAATCACAGGTTATAAAGTGGGAGAACTTCATAATGGCATGGCTGGTGTGACCTTTCTAGATGTAAGCTCTGTGCCTGTAGCCTTCTGAGGCATTAAAAATACATTTCCGAATTACCTAGCATTGAGAGCTTACAAAAAAAATTATTAGCACATAACATTGTGGATAATTCAAAATTTTAAAAAAGGCATTTTTATCTTCAGTGCATCACTGTGTAATTACAGAGCAATTCTTACTGCAGTGAATGTTACTGAACACATATCTCCTTTTTTTTGAAGTCTGTTTAATGGTAGGATAATGCTAGATGAACTTGGGAGATGTAGCATTTTTCATTTTGTTCAAGCCAACTCCACTGACAGTAAAGTCATTATCATACAAGTTCCAAAGAGTTACTGCTGAAGTATGCATTAAAATGACTCCCTGCAGAGCAGAGATCCAGAGAGCTCCCTGTTAATGTTCTGGCTTTCAAAATCTATGGTGTATTTTTACTGAACTTCCTACGAGGAAGAGTAACAAAACCAGTTCTCAGATGAAACAGCCTTATAGTTTAGAAAAAGACAGTAATAGACTAGAGGTACTTCAGCCTTAGAGCTGAATCACAAAGTCTAATATTCAAAGGGATGTGTCATGCAAATAATTCATGTTATTCCCGTTTGGTTTATTGCGTGTTAGTGTGAACCCACTTGCTTAAGGGAATGCGAAAGTTTAAGGACAGGATTTTTTCCTATTTAAATGGATGGCAAAAAGCAGTGGTCAAATAGATTGTATCTGTAAATGGTAGTAGAAGCTGCTCTCAAAATGCTTTGTGTGATAAGTACTGCAGGAAAATGGATGTGATGGAAGTCCAGATGGCCTCTACTTCTGGAAGTCTGTGAGAAGCTGTGTGTGCCTGCAGGAGACCTTTCTTCTCATGAGCACAAAATGGGGAGCAGGGATAAGAGAAAGTTGATCAATGATGTCACTGAAAGTTCCTTTTACATGATGGGAGTGTTATTTATCACAGGTGCTTGTTTACTAGTGCCATTTGTTATGCTCTAATGCATTTTTGAGCTTGCTCACATCCTTCTTTGTTGACAATGTCACTTGAGAAATATGGCTCGTAAAACCTATTAATTGAAATTTATGGAGCCCATCAGGGCAAGGCTTACATGAGCAGGGCTGGCTGAGGCCCATCTAGTATTTCAAGCACAGTAGAGGAGAAGTGTCATATCAAAGAACATTATCTGTTAAAAACTAGTTGGGTTGTGATGGAATACTTAGGAAAAATGCAGAATTGTGAACTAAATATCGACTGTTTTATCCATCCTGAGAAGACCTGGAGTATGCTCTTCATGGATGCATTATCTGAACTCAAATCAGTACCATGTCACCTTCCAGTTTTGCATTTTAAAATGCAGGACAGTGTGAGAGTCCTTCCAGACATGAAAAGCTCTGACACAATTCCCAGACTCGGTAACTTATATATGTCAACACTGATTTACTCAAGCCACGCTCTCCATAGGTATAATTGTATCCACTGGTGCAGCAGGTGGTTTTATACTGAAACAAGCTGACAGGCATCTTGTGCTGATCCTGTGGAATTTTACAGCATGTAGGGAATGAATCCAAGCAAACTGAGGCGTTACCGAGAAGCTGCATCCATGACATTCTGACCATGACTGATGAAGGCATAATTTGTTTTAGTTTTCATGTGGTAAATTAGAATAGGAAGAATTCAATTATATGCACTAAAATGAAGATGGTAAAGACCTTGTGTCTTCTCTAGATACTTGACAGTAAATCCATGCCAGGTTGCCTCAAAATAAATAACATGTAGAATTTATCAAGTTATTTACTGATCAGTTCCAAATATTTGTAGTGCAGTTTCCTTCCCATTGTCTGCACCATCTTTCAGTATTTTAAAAATTAGGTAAAAGGTCTTTACTTGGGAGGCAAAGCAATCTTTATAAATTTATCTGAAAATTAAATACAAGCCACTTTGGGTAAATGTTAGGTGTTGCATCTCAGCAGCCCCATATATGTGGGTGGGTACTGAATTAGAGAGGTAACAAATGTAATTACTCGGAAATGACGGAAAACCAGGATTTTTTATCGGGCCTAACAGGGGAGGAAAAGAAGGTGAAATTTTACACTCTGAAACAGAGGAGTATTTGCAATAGCAGTCCATTAAGCACCAGTAAATGCTTACACCTGCCTGATGGTGCACTGATGCTCTAACCTGTGTTTGTAGGCCAACAGATGACAGCAACCAGCCGCCAGGAAGAGGAGTTCTGTCCATGCATGGTCTCACTTACGGAGTGATTCGAGTGGACTCTGAAGAAAAGCTGTCCGTCCTGACTGTTCAGGATGTTGGCTTAGTGATGCCAGGAGGTGAGACACTTCCTTTGAAACTTAGTATGATTCATCAATTAAAGTAATTGGCAGTAGAAAGTCACAGGTGAGTGTACTTTGTTGCTGGACTACAAGCTTTGGGACTACAAGCTCCTTGAAAACATTTTAGTCCAAAAGCATTACCTTACAAAACTTCATGGTTTGGAAATCCCAAGATTTCTTGTCTGCATTTACCTCAGTGTCTGTGTGTGCTTGCATTTAGCAGCATATATTTAACAACCTGCCACCACATCAGAACATCTGTTCCTTAACTGTGAGATGTTGGTAGGGAAAATAAGGAAGTTAAAGAACTGTGGCTATAAATATTCGTGAGTCTGACCAAGAAAAAAGGTTTCAGTAAGGCAAGTTTTCATAGCCTATGCTAAGAATCAACAAAATTGTTATCTGAAAGCTTGCAGAATGTTTTCCCAAGGTCTCATGCTATCACCCAGTTATTATGTAGAGGAGGTATGACTGAAAAGTTCATGTTGATAAATTCAAACTGAAACCAGTGCTTCAGAAGAGGAAGATTACAGTTTTCATAAGACAGCTACATTTTAAATGAGATGCTATGGATACAAGAAAAGGCTAATACTGTAGTTTTTCATGAGAGAATGCTTGTTATGGAAGAAAGCAATAAAACATAATGGTGAACCTTATAAAATTTCAGTTGAACAACTGAAAGGAAGATTGGTTGTTGTTTAATAGTTATCACACAAGATATTGTAACAGATGTGCCATCTTGCACTTCATGTTACGTTCTGATAGTTTTAATGAAAATGCATGCTCCTGTTTATCCTCTGAGAGAAAGGTCATTAAAGATTCTGTACACTTGTACTTGAAAGATGTGTTGATTCCTTTCTGCTTTCCCTTGATCATCATATCCTCTTTGCAACTACAAAACCTACCAATGCTGTACTCCAGCTCCAGGGATTATAGCTAAAGCAGCATTCCTGATTCTCGTTCAAATGGTTGACATAAAATAGTGCTTCTTTCTCAGACCAGTGCTTTCTAATCCCTCCTGTTTAGCTCCTGCTGTCTCTGCAGGCCTGTAAGACCAGACAGAGGGAATCTGAGCTCTGATAAATTCTCAGTAAAACAACCATATTAGTCTGTTGGAATATCTTGATCTTTCATATGGTGTTAGTTGCTGCTTTCTGAGAGGTGGATTTCATGGTTGCCTGCCTCCCTGACTGTATAGTAATTATCAAGGGCTCCATTAGGGTATTTCATTTTGCACTGACTGAGGCAAATCTGGTTTTCAGTATGCAAAGCTGGAAACAGTCACATTTCACAGCAATATTACAGATGAACTGCACTTATAGAGAGCAAAGCAAATTGGTATTGTTATCAATGTAAAGAGTTTACATAAAGATTCTTGCATTCTTTAGATAAATACTATTTATAATACAAAACCACTTGATAATGTTGAACACCATAATGTTCAAGAAACTGATTGTTAGACATTAGTCTACATGCAATTCATTTGTTTATGTCATCTCCACCATGATACCTTTCCCACAGCATTTATGTTATGCTGTGGTTCATTTTATAATACTTTTAAATTCCTTTCTTCTCTTTCTAGCTATAATGTGTTCAGTGAAGCCAGATGGAATTCCTCAGCTCTGTAAAACAGATGAAATAGGAGAACTCTGTGTATGTGCTATTGCAACAGGTACATCATATTATGGACTCTCAGGCATGACCAAAAATACTTTTGAGGTAAGTTGACCAAAAAGTGCTATATAAAATCCTTCCTTTTGAACTTTTTCTGTTTCAAGGTAATATTTGACATAAAATATTGATAGTAACAATATAAGAGTAGGAATATTAATCAATGCTTGTGGCTTGGGACCTATATTATAGCCAGATAATCTGCACTGAAGCCCATTTCATTAAGTGGTGTAGTAGATCTTTATGTGAGTTTAGTTTGGGCTCTGAAGAGCTTTTACTTCAATTTTCAAATAAGATACCAGGAGCTGAAGAAATCAGAAGAAAAGGAGTAAGAAAGACCAAGTTCAAAAGGTAATACTGTACAAGTCTGTGTGCAGAATTTGATTATAGCAAACACTAAGAAAGCTGCTGAGTATCTCTAGAAAGCAGTTTTCAACATTTCCACAGCACATCCAGCATTAAGGCTTCTGGATTTCTACATATAAATATAAAGGCTTCTGGATTTATACATATATATATCCTGACAGATGTAGTCTTCAAGAAAGGTATCTGAAGAGCAGAAAAACCTTTTCCTGATGACTCTCCTGCTTTTGTTTGAAGTGCCTTAGGTGAAAGCCTTTTGGCTTTGTGGAATCTGTTTTCTGGCTCCAATGCACACAGCTGTACTGATAGCTCTGTAGTACCTGCTCACTTGTTAGCATTAACTTCTGCTGAAGACAGTGTGAAAGGTTGAACAAATTAAAGAAAAAGTGAAAGAAATTGATTTTTAAGCTACAACTCTTTTCTTGATTAATATTTAAGGCAAAAATTAACACAAATACATTTAGGTTTCCCTTAACAAGTTCTCTGTTATTACCACTTTTAATAGCTTAATGTGACTAATATCTCCTGCAAAATGCAGAGCTGAATGTTGTAAACACTGCACATTATATAATTAATGCAGACAAACGGATATGATTCTACATCCTGCTGTTTAAGTCAGGAATCCTATTATACAATTGTGATCTGAAATTTGTTGGCAGTTGATTTTTTTGCTGCAAGTACAATTGGCAATACCCAGTGTGAGTGATAATCCTGGGTTTTATACACTTCAGGGTAGAAAGGTACTTGGGTTCATTTTGTAGTACTCGCTGTAATTGTGATATCATTCATAATTCACTACTGTCAGCAGTTTAACAGCAAATTTAGACTGATTTAGACTTATTTCATGCTAAGCAAATAAACTGCCATTGAGTGAGCAGGACCACTCACTTTTAAAGTTGAACGTGTTCTTAAGAGTCCTCTCCAAGTGGATCTCTCTTCTGTTTTAATGTGTAATTGATGTTGCAGGTATTAGAGTGTCAAAGGGTTTTGTGTTCCTGAAATGAATTATGGCCAAGGATGTATAAGCGTGAAATCTGTTCAAGAAGAGTCACCCGTGGGCATCTGGCAGCAGAATCTGACCTTTCTTTTTAGATGAGCCTTCAAGAACACTATTAGCCATGGTCTTCTACTTGCCATTGTCTTTTTGCCTTTGGACTATTTAAGTTTAAAGAAATGACTGCAGGAAAGAGTGGTTGTCTGGTGTTCAGACATTTAGAGAGGTGCTCTATAGGGCTGTATTTTCACTTTCAGCTATGCTACAGAAGACTGTATCACTAGTATTCTGAGAACTTAATTGACCTTAAATAAAAATGTGGTCAGCTGAAAGAGTCATTAATGTGCTGTACCTTAAAATAGCTTCTCTTCTAGCCTGTCTATTTCTTACACTGTCCTGGAATTGGGCATGAGGCACTGAAAAAAGCCTCTACTGAAATGTTTATGGGTTAAGTTCTCAGTTAACCCATACACAGCACCTCAGGTTGGCAGTCTGCTCAGCATGGGTTTTTATTTAATACTCTCGATGTTGATTTGTATGTTTTTTTTAAGATCATAAATGATTTACAGAGTCGCAGTTACAGAAAATGTGTATGGTAAACAGAATGGGATTGAATTTGCTGGAACTCAGGTACACAGGAGTGTAGGAGTTTCCTGACTCTCCCTTTATGGTCAGTGAAGGATAAAGAGCATCACCAGTGACCTATTTACTTTGTTTCAGAATAAACATCTGAGATAAAATGCCTGAAATACTTTTCAGCCTGACGTCTATGTACAGAACTGTGTTTCTGCTTTGCAGGTGTTTCCTATGACCAGTTCTGGTGGCCCTATCACCGAATATCCTTTTATAAGGACTGGACTTCTAGGCTTTATAGGACCAGGTGGACTTGTCTTTGTTATTGGCAAAATGGATGGTTTGATGGTTGTCAGCGGAAGAAGACATAATGCTGATGACATTGTAGCAACAGCACTGGCTGTGGAACCCATGAAATTTGTCTACAGGGGGAGGTTTGATCCTTTCTTTTCTTATGTTATGTAGAAATCTTTATTTTGCTTAGATGAAGTGTAAATGACCCAGATGCTGCACTGTGGTTTCCCTCTATTCTGTTCATATTGCCTGAACCATGAGACAGCTTAGGGAAGCCCAAGGCAGTGTTGAGGCAGAATTTGTATACCAAGGTCTTGAAACTGTGATTACTGAAATTCCCAGTTGAACAGCTGGTTAATTCTGAGAGTGTTGGCTCAACAGGCTCCTTTCTGTGTGAACTGATCATTTCCAATATGCCTTGCACTGAAGTTTTTGAATGTGAAAGTGCTTCTTTGTGTGACCTTCCTCATGTGCTGAAACTGAGCAGGAGATATCTAAAACTTCTGAAAAGCCACATGCAAGAGCATGTGCTTGCACTCCATCATGTCAGACCTCTTACAAAGTGATGTTGCAATTACTTTCTTCTAAGTTGGGGCAAGGAAGATACTTATGCTGGCTGTTACATAACAGCTTAGCAACAACCTTGGTGTGACCCAGATGTAGTGCTTTTCTTATTCAAAGAATGTTCACTTCTCAATCCTGCTCTGACATTATGCTTCTATATACATGACTGTAGAACAAAGCCTGCTGTTTCTACTCCAGAACTTATCCAAAACTGTTCTTGTAGCTTTTTCCCCATAAATATATTTGTAATTGGCACACCAGGAGTCTAACTAATAAATAAAGAAATCGTACTTGTAGAAGATTAATGCAGAAGACAGGTTTTCCCCTCTGTCCTGGCACTAAATACTCTTTCTCCTCCTATAGAATAGCAGTGTTCTCCGTGAGCGTGCTGCACGATGAAAGGATAGTTATTGTTGCTGAGCAAAGGCCAGATTCCACAGAAGAAGACAGTTTTCAGTGGATGAGTAGAGTTCTCCAGGTAATGCTCTATATGTGAGATTGGAAGCTATTTTTTTTCTTGCTTTCTATTCTTTTTGTTGATCTTTCAGACCCCTAAGGTAACTGACATTTGTCTTTGAGTAATTGTGAATCCATCTCCAGTTGCACTTGCTCTTAATGAGCACAAAATGAGATTCTTCTGAGTGACAGTTCCTATCTAGTCTGCACAGACACAGAGAGTGATTTTTTCCTAATCAAAATGCTACAAGAAAACAGGAATGAACTGAAGTAAATAATAGCAATGAGAGAGTAACATATGGTTTATAAGGATGAGAGAGTAACATATGGTTTATAAGGATACAGAAATTCATTACTTCAAAAGGGGAATGAATGGATACATTATATACTCTTACTGTCAAAAGCTACCAGAGTCTCTTACTAAACAGTTATAAGCATAGATACAGAGTTGGCCTCATCCAGATTTATTTTTTTTAATGAGTGGGTGGGAATTATGTGTTTCTGGTGTACCATGTTGAGAGCTAAAATAAGCTGAATGAAACTCGGCCTAAAAATCCCAATTTCCCTCCACTGAAATTAAGTGATTGATTAGCTCAGGTCTAGGTATCTACAGTGAGGTTATCTTCTCAGAGAGTCACCTGTTGCAAAGAATCCCATTCCAGCAGTCTGGCAATATCAATACTAAGGGTTTTGTTCACCTCTAATGTCCACACACAAAACAATTAGATACTTTAGATAGGGCCATCTTCCATCTCCTCCATCTCTGTGGTTAAGCCAATTCACACTCAAAAGCAATAGACTTAATGGAGATGTAGTCAGATTAAGTCTGTTTGTTGCTATCTTGTGGTCTCAAGTCTGTCTACAGTTGGTCTCCTGTTACTTCTACTTCCCTTTCCTACCTTCCTTTCTGTCCTTCTGCAAGGACTCTTCTCAGTAAATATATTGCAAACATATTTTTTGCTTTACCCAACAGCTAAAGAAAAAGATCCCACATAATTCAGAGATGTTTTTATTCATTAATGCATTGTACTGAAAAAGAAAGGGAATCTATCTACTGTATCCTTCAAGAAACTGAACAAATAAACTTTCATCCATCTCAAGACAGGCTTATCTGCTCTCTTGATTCAAAGGACAGCTACATTTCATGCAGTTAGATGCATCTCATATTCACAGTAGATCTAAACTAATACCAATTAATACCTCTAGCTTGTCCATCACACAGAAAGCCTTTGAAACACCTTGTGGCACCTAGAGCAACTATTGTAGAAGAAAAACCTTTGGATTGCCCACACGTCAATTATTTTTGTCAAGTAGCATGCTCCTAAAAGGGTTGAAACTCTGGACCTAGCACTTGTCCTGTTTAGTCAGCTGAGCCTCTTTGTCCTTTTCACAGAACTAATGTCTTACACAATCATAGCCACTGGAATTCTGTACTGAAAAACTGCAGGAATCCTGCGTCCCAATGCTCCTGCCAAGAGTCAGCCCTGTTATTCCGAGTCTGATCAAGTCCCAGCAGTGTCAGAATAGTAGGGCATGTATCAAAGTACACACATGTGTGGTTGCTTTCATCACCCTTGTGTGAATCCAGCAATTCTGGCATGCACCACTATGTGAACAAGAATTTTCTGTTTCCACTACAGCTGAGAGCAGAGATGAAGGACAGAAGACAGGAACATGTGGGATGTTTTGTGCCTCTTCCCAATCAGAGTTTTAATGACAGATGTCAGGAAGTGGTAAACAGCTGTATCTGAACCATGTGCTAGTGAAGCACAACATAACAGTATCACAACCTGTGTCATGACTCTCAATGAAGTCCATGATAACAAACTCTATCAAATTGCTACTTGATTCTAATGCTGTTTGTGAGCTGTCTGACACCCTGTGAGTGCTGCTCTGTGCCAGCCCTGCCCTGCACTGCCTGCTTCTGCTGTGCCTTCCCTGCCTCAATTTACAGAACCTGTTTTTCCAGTGATTTGCATGCATTCTGACTCTCCTGACCCATCCTGCCCCTTGGCAGAGAGCTGAAGGATGGTAGAGCTGCTCTACATGTGGGACTATGCTTGACTGCATCCGTGGGCTTTAGCAGAGGGATGGTCGGGATGGAGTGATCAGTCTGGGGATGGAGTTTCTTGAGAGTAGAAGGGTGAAAATCCCAGATCACCCAGCAATTCAGTCAGAGAGATGCTAGACAGTCACTGCTGCAGACTGATCTGACCCCTTAGGCAGGGTTGTGGTTCCTGTACTGGCAGGCTGGATGATCCTTTTACTAGTGCCAGGGTTTGACAGGACTGGGTAAAGCCAGGAGATCTACTACAGCACTGGAGAGTGTATACCCAGAGAATTGTGTGAGAATGAGATGTTTTCTCAGGTCAAACAACACAGCATTCTAGACTCTGTGCAAGTTTGGGTATATCTTGTCCATTTTCACAATGAAAGAGAGGGACAGAGATTTCAGATACTGCTTGTTTCTGACTGGACAGAGTCATTTCAAAAACCAAGCCATGTCATCAAGAGCCATAAATGCCAGCAGTATTAAATTGACTGGTACTCTTCTCCCTCAAAATTTTAAGGCTCAGTTCACCAGTTGTCATGCTTGTGACAAAGTCTGTGCATTCCCGGCTTCAGAAATGTACCAAACTCAAAGGTGTGGAAGGTGACAGGTCTGAATGACACATGGTATTTTATGTGGCCTTGTGTAGCAGACATAGCTCTCAGAGACAGTTCAGAAGTTACTGAGGAACCATGGCACACACTCCTCATCCCATCCCAGCTGGGTATTGCTTTCCACTCACCAGCTGTAGGAGCCAAGGAGTTTTTATGTTCGAGTAAAAGTAGCCACTTGCTCTGTGATGGTTTTCCTTCAAACTGATGTCAGGTGAGGATCCCATGATTTATCACTGCTTTTCAGAACCTACAAATAACATTATGATTAGCAGGTTATGATGGTTTCTGCCAGGAACATGACACATTGTGTGTTGGCTGCCATAAATATTTCACTCCTGCTGGTCTTTTGGGTGGTGCCTGTAGAGCAGCAGAAAGGTCTCCCAATTCTGCTGTGAGAGCTACTACTGCTAAAATTCCAATGTTTTTAAATGAGTCACCATTTTATTATTCTTCCCAATGAAATTTTGCAGTCAAATCAATAAGGAATCGAGTGAACAGAAGCCAAAAGCAAAGCATGGCTTAGTCTGTAGAAGTAATCAGTAATTTATTGGTCTACACTTTAGTACGTATATAACTGTAAGTGATTATTTGATTCTCAGAGTATAGATTGTATTTTCAAGGCAGCACACATATCAATTAACTTTTCTCACAGTTTAAAATTAAAAAGCAAGATAAGTAAATTATATTTTTGAACATAAATTAACTACTCATTAGAGATGCTATTTAATTTGTTTCTCAGTTTGCGTAAATGTCTGAAGTTGGTTTTGTAACACCATTGCTGCAATTTTTGTTACCATTATAAGGAAAATAACTCCTTCAAATTTGTATGAAATTAAAATCGAAGTGCATGGGTATTCATGATATTTAAAAAATCTGAAAAATTCATTATATTTAAAAAATCTAAGTGCATGGGTATTAATTATTTAACTCAATAAATTACATAGATACTGTATGCTACAATTTCCTTGAAAGTGATGCAGTTTAATTAACTTGTCAGGCAGTGAACATGGTTGCTATAAGATTCAAAGATTCTTGTTTTTCAGGTTTTTTTCCAACAGATTTTTTTCAAGTGGATAATTTCATAGTTTTCCCTTGTATATTTTCCTTTCCTGACTGAAAATCTTTTTCATTGTGATCAGGGAATGAAACAGTTATTACCTTATGAAAAAATAAAAAAAAATCACAAGCTACATACATCATTAGGTATAGGGGTTATTTGAAATTTTGCCTTGTTCAAAAAGATGGTCTGGATACTAAGTTGATAGGAATCCTTTGAACTTTAGCTCTGAGAAGTTCACAGATTAAAAGCAATTTCACTTGGTCTGCCAACCCATCTTTGTAATAAATCTCCAGGATATCTGCTACTAACGTGTGCTTAATAGGGATAACAAGTTAGCATTTCCTAATAGATTTGTGTGTATTTATCACCAGATTTTTGGTTGCTTCTTTATCTGCTGGAATGAGTGTAACAACATTTCCATCCACCTGTTCCCAGTGAAAAGAACCTCCTTATCACTGACATAGCTGAAGTGTCTTTCCATTGCCAGTTAATTATTAGAGATGTTTTATGCAGTAATTCAGAACAGAATTAGAATGATGAAAAATTAGCCTTTCATTAAAATCGACTTCCTGTGTGTTTTTTTAGGCAATTGACAGTATTCATCAAGTGGGAGTCTACTGCCTAGCACTCGTCCCAGCCAACACGCTTCCCAAGACGCCGCTGGGAGGGATACACCTGTCAGAAACCAAACAGCTCTTCCTGGAAGGATCTCTGCATCCTTGTAACGTGCTGATGTGTCCCCACACCTGTGTAACAAACCTGCCTAAACCACGGCAAAAGCAGCCAGGTAAGGGGAGTGAGGGCAAAGGGACTCTGACTTCAGGCTGTGTGTTTATGGTACTAGAATGGAGCAAAATCGAATAATTGCTGGAGCAGGTGAGAATCAGCTCGATCAGCTTTCCTCTTAAATGCTCTGGGTGTGTCAAGGACATCACTGGTGTTGCCAGAAGCTAGAATCACCTTCACGGAGAGTGCCAGGGAAAAAGCTAATTCAATAAAGATGACATTTTTATCACTCTACAAGGCTCTGCTGTGACCACATCTGGAGTTCTTTGTAAGTTCCTCTTTAGTTATGTTTAAAGAGGATGGATTTAAAGAGGATGGACTGAGACCAAATCAGAGAAAGATAAAATCTTGGCTTATTTTGAAGGCTGAGTTTGTAAACTAGAAACAGAGAGGAAGGGGATTGTTGACACTAAATAACAGTGTTGGAAGAGCAAATACTTAAAAACTGGTCATGAATAAAACAAAGAATGAGTGGTTTAATCCCCCATCTGAGTGGGGAGATTCTATATTACTCTTACAGGTATATAATATTATTATATTAGAGGGAAAACCCTAACTAGTTTTAAGATGGTTCTTCAGAAGATCTGCCTCGTCATGAAGAGTGTTTCATGAAGAGTGTTGGATGTAATGGCACAGCAAGGTGCTGTCTCAAGAGACCAAGAAAGCCCTTGGAGCCCACTGTAGTCCAGTCACTGGTTATTTGTGCCCAGTGTACAAGCAAATTTCAACATATTTTTGCCTTTGAATCCAATTAAAACTTTTAGTACTCAGATTAATTTCAAGGACTTCTGGATGTGTAGCCTCAGGCTTAAGACTTGAATTCAGCTACATTAGACTAAGTATTGGTTATTTTCCACTTTGAAAAACACCTTGGAATTAGAAGTTGGTTTGTTCTCTGATCTCAAATATGGAGACTATCCATCATGAACTCAGTGCAAGTTTGCCCAAACCATCAGCTTTTTTAAAAAACCTTTGGACAAATGTTTCAGAATCAAAATCACCATCTCAGTTTGTGGATGCTAGGAATGTCAGACTTGCACTAACTTAATGAAAGCAATGAGGCCCTTTACTGCAGTGCTCACTTTGGTATTTCCTTATTCTGCAAAATAATCACTGCTCTATTTTCAGTGGAGATATGTTATGTATACATTAAATATTGCTATGGTAAAAGCAATGCCAGGTGCACAGAACCAAAACTGATAGTATCACATTCTCCCATTTTGTGTTGTTGTGACATACCCCGAGGGCATTGCTTTTATAATTTTAAAGCAGAGTAGTCTGCAGGTGCTTTTGATTGTACATTTTGTGGTTACTTACACCACAAACAATCACTTGGACATCATAGATTAGAAGTAAAGCCTGGCATCAATTGCAGTTGATCAGTAACCCATGCTGGAGAAGCAGAAAACAAATGCCAGCATGAGCTTAAGTGGTATCTGTGAGACAGGTATTGTCCCCTATCGGCAGCAACAAAACATCAGTGAAATCCACCTCATGGAGAAGTGTCAGCCATGACATCTTCTTTTCTTCTGACGTGGTTTATCTTCACTCTTGATCTTATGCTAGAGGGCTTGCATATATTTCATCATATCCACCCTGTGCCTTCCTAATCCCTGTCGCCTCATGTCTATAGCATTGCAGAACTTCTAATACAGATGCAACTTAGCCCAGGGAACCAAAGAAGGAAATAGGAATGTTGTCCCTCTATTTTGAGGCACTTCAATGGCTATGCCTACAATAGGAGCAAAATTTTCCAAAGATTCATCATATCAAGACAAGATGTGTCTCTGGCTGTGGAGAGCCCATGCTAAATGAGATAGCTTTTGAGAGGATGAATCCAGCCCTACATATCTTCCAAACATTTCTGGTCCACAACCAAAGTTTGTATCAGAGACATGCTCAAGGTTTGGCTTTGTGGATGGCAGTGAGGAAAACATCATGTAATGCAAAAGAAATCACATGAATTTTCATCCACAAACAAAGGATTTTTACTGTGGTTTGCATATTTCTGTTTTGTTCTAGAAATTGGCCCTGCCTCTGTGATGGTGGGGAACTTGGTCTCTGGAAAAAGAATTGCACAGGCCAGTGGTAGAGATTTGGGGCAAATAGAAGATAATGACCAGGCCAGAAAGGTAAGCTAAACTTTTCTGTTACAGCTTATATTTAACATCATATAGTTAACTTCATACATATATAGAGTTAACATCATATAGCTGATGCCAGGACACTTAGCAGTACAGAGATATGATTGATGATGATTATTGTTTTTATTATTATTGTTATAACAAAATTTGTTGATGTCTTATTTTTAATTAATGCTTATATTTAATATTTCAGAACCTCCTTTACAGGTAAATATGAAATAGACATGAGGAGGGGTCACTTAATTTCTTTTTTATGTTTTTTTTTAATAAGTTTACAGTGGACAACAGAAAAAATGCAGTGGGAAGAGTTATGGGACTTTTTCCAGAAATCACCCTCTACTATATAATTTTACTAGCTTGAGTGGAATCCAGAGAATTTTGTTTATATATATGGTCCTGACCTTATTTGTTGATATTTCAGTCCTGGATAAATTAGGTTGAAATTCAGATCTTTTGGGGGCTTATGTGAGTAATTAAGTTAGTAAGTCTAAGGTTTGTAAGTACTCATATATTTATAGTAAGAGAGGAGGTGCTTAAAATAGTGCTTAAATTCAGGGAGACCATTTAAAACCATGTTATTGCTTTGGAAGTATATGCAGTACTATATCATCATCTCAGCAGTGGTTTCACTTCCAAAGAGGCCACTGCTACCATGCAAAAGCACCTTGCTACAAATGTGTGACAAGAGAATAAATTCCTGTTTAGTGCTTCTGGGAACTGTGACCTGGATTTTAAAGTCAAGAAGTTGTTCAGTGTTGTGACTGTCACTCTGCTTTATTGCAGTTCCTGTTCCTGTCGGAAGTGTTGCAGTGGAGAGCTCAGACCACCCCTGACCATGTGCTCTACACTCTGCTCAACTGCAGGGTAAGAAGCTCAGGCCATGGCTCCGACAGGCCTGGAAAAGGCACACTGGGATTTCGGCAGCTCCTGCTTGTGCTGTGGCTGGATGTGACCTTTCTCTTCCTTTTCCCACTAACATTCAGCTGTTATATTTAATGTTCACTGAGGCAGAAAGGAAAGAGAATAACCATTGCCAGTTGTCAAGATATAGATTGCTTTTGTATCAGACAATGTGCCTTACACATTTCTCATTTCTTTTTCCCCTGCATACATGTTGTGTGTGAGCTGACACTGCAGATCTGTTTCAATACTGTTGAATCTGTTTCAAATCTGTCCCTATGCTGAATAACCATGTTTAATACTGCTCACCATCCTGATTTCCAATTTGAAAAGCACTAGCTTGGCAAAACCAAAGCATTTTCCCTAAATAAAGCAATGGCTGTTGTTTTTGCCATTGGACCATCTGGGGGAGGTGTGAGAATGAGGAAAGGAGGTGAAGAGAAGAAAATGTACGTCCAGAATACAATCAAGTCTGCAGAGGATCACTAATAAATCTCTGCATAACCTACATGGGGTGCCAGCCTGGCACAGCATTTCAGTGCTTACTAAAATGGGATAAATGAATGTGACGAGTGAAGAACTTGGCTTTGCTAAGAGTAAAACTTCCTTGCTTTCTATAGTGTAACTTCTTTACTTCCTGGATGATTACAGATGGCAAACCAATAATTCTCAAGACCACAGAGAGAATTAAAGTCTGATTTCAAACCATTCCATCACAGCATATCTACACATGTCTACCAAATCTGGGAAACATACACAGTGTGAGAGTCTCCAGGAGAGGGGAGGCCTGGAGTATTCTACTCCCTGGAGTAGTAGCTGATGTTGTCTCAGACCATTGTGGTCTTTATGCAACTTGAATGGGTTCTTAGACCTCCAGTAATTTGTAAACCTCTGTGAAATCACAACTTAGACTATTTACAGAATGTGTTTCTCCATTTTACAGTGCTGGTACAAAGTTCAGTTGGGGCTATCAGTAAGTCATTAAGTAACTTTTTTAAAAATTCAGATTAATAGCTCATGTTTGTGAACATGTGAAACTTGACAGATAAATAGTAAAGGAGTAATGGGTTTTTTTATGGAAAAGTAGAAATCTTGAGAGGCAGTGCTGTTTGTAAGTTCAATATTACACCATTAAAGTATTGCATTGCTGTGTCCTGTAAGTTAGGAGCAAAGATGCTGTGAGAAAGAGTTGATAGGTACTATCACATCTCTTCCACACAAGACTGTTGCTTTTGATCTTTAAAGAAAGCCAAACTTCCCACGCTGGAAGAAGGGTCCAAACAGTGGGAAGTAAGGACACAATGTGCAAAACAAGGATTAACAAAACAAATTCTCATTCCATAGAAGTGAAAAATAGTTGGATTTTGAAATACAGTTTCTCTGTTATTTTCAGTGAAAAGTATCTGATCATATGAAATTTGTTTAAAAGATGTAATGCTTTTTGGAAAGAATTCATATTTTATAGAAAAGGATGACAGGTTTGGTGGGGTTTGCCCTAGAAAGTTTTATTGCCCATCTTGAATTTTATTTCTGATTCGTAACTCTTCCTATTTTGTCTTCCTTGGACATTGTCTGTACACTTTGTTTTAAAACATTCAGGCATCCTGCAGTGGATGACTAATAAAAGTCCACTGAGATTAGTGTTTTCCTGTAACCCAAGCTTTGAGAATTTGAAATATTTCAAAATTAGTGCAGTACATTGTTTTTAGTGTGTGTCATGAAGGATTGCAACACCTTTACATCTCAGCATAGTTCATTAAAGGCCCAAAGGGAGTAGCTGTCTGATGCTTGCAAGCAATTCTTGTCCAACAACAGGATTCTCCTTCCCTACAGTTCATATAAACAGTGACTTCCCACTGGTTCACAGGCAGCAAGTGCCAGAAGTCTTAAATGTAAACAAGCTTTGCACAAATTCACACGATTTCCAGCAATTCCCTGTCTGTGTTGGTAGGACCTATGCTTCTGATGTGTGTGGGAATATAAAGGGTCCTTCTTCTCATAACCATGGAAACAGGCAATTTCTTGAAAGAAGAAATGGAGATTTTAAGGACATTCTCCTGACAAGTCTGCAGTGGCAGGACAGCCAGACCTCAGGTTCCTTTGGCATACTCAGGGCTGGACAGATGGAAGTCATCTCTGGTCCAGCATCCATGGAGTTGCATGTCTTTAGAGGAAGCTTTCTTAGAGAAGTGATCTCCACCAGTTAAAAGTGTCTGAAGTGCAGTTCAGTAAGTGTGGTTGCTGAGGATGATGAAGAGGAATGCTGAGCCCTGACTGTCCATTTTATTTTCAGTTGGGTTGTGCTCTTTGTTGACAGTTTGTAATGAAGTCTGTGAATGCCAGGTGATCCTGGTAATGTCACTGCTTGCAGGGCTTGCCCTTTGCCAAACTGCCCCCTGCTCTCTGAAGCCTGGTCAGTAAACACTGCAGTTGTGTGTGGGGTGGTGGTGGCTAGAAACCACCATCAGAACAAATGCTTTTTATGCCTTGCCCTGTTAAAATGGAGTGTAAAGAACATTTCTTTAAAACAGACCTCTCGCAGTAAGGATAGTGGTGTCATGTATTTTATTGTGTTACACAGAATTTTTGATGCACTCTTCTATTTTAGTAAAATATTTTTAGTTCTGTTTTAGTGTATATGTATATATTTACATATTCTTACCTTCCCCCCCCCCCAGTTTTTTCAGAANTGGTAGGTGCCAGGTGTGTCACAGCAGTACTGGAGACTGAATCCCTCTTTTTCCGCAGAAGAAGTACACAAGCCAAGATGCAGCCCTTCCCATCCTGCCCTGCCCCCTTCTTCCAGCCCAGACCTGGCCTGACCAGCTCTAGGTGCAACCATTGTGTCCTGTACATTAATTTTTAAATTTCTGAGGTGTCTGCCTGCAGTGGTTGTGAATTTTGTGATACAGATGTATATATTTTTCTAAATGTGTATTTGTATGTGTACATGGGTACACACACACACACACATATATATACTTTGGAAGTGCAAGAACTGTAACACTCATTCAATTTAAAACAGACTCTTTGATAATTTTGGGTTTGCACTTTTTTGAAGTACTCCAGAAATGCCAAGCTCGTGCTGACCAGAGTTATTCAAATTTAACAAATGCCTTTCTTCTCTCTTTTATTTGTATGCAATGTAAGTGCTTATCTTTTGTTCCAGACTAATTCTTTTCTCTGTCACAAAGTATTGTTTTCTCCTGTGTCTTTTGTCTCTTGTCTTTAAAGTATTTCTGCTGGGCCATTTGGCTCCACTCCAGCGTGCAGACAAGCAAATGCAATTTTCAGAATTGCTCTCCACACATGCTCCAGTTTGCTACAGAGACCATAAAGGCACTTACTTCCCTGGGCTGCAGCAGGAATGCTGCCTGTGTAGCAAGGGAAGTACAGGTTACATGGGCAGGACATTAGCACACTGCTGTACTGCCTTTTTTGGGGCAGAAACTCTGTTGAGGGCAGAAGGTACAGAGAAAGGAACAGGTAACATTCCTCTGCCTTACAAACATCTTTTTTCCTTCCAACTACTGTTTGGTCTAAGGCTGAATGTTTCCATGTTTTAAGTTGACTGCATGACACATTGTGGCTGCCCCTCATCCCTCAGCTTCTAAGGTGAAGAGGAAAATAGAGTTTCAGCACATCACATTATCTCCTGTGACATTTATCTTTCTTCCTATGCAGGGGACAATAGCCAACTCGCTGACATGTGTCCAGCTGCATAAACGAGCTGAGAAGATAGCTGTCATGCTGATGGAGAGGGGACATTTACAGGATGGAGACCACGTGGCTTTGGTTTACCCACCAGGTAAAGAATTGCTGTAGCAGTACCTTGGTACTCCTGGAAGTTCATCAAGATCCTTCAGAATGGTGCTGCATCACTGGTGGTACCATGTACACCATGTTAATTGGCAAAACACAAAATATTGGCCTTACACACATTTCTTTGAATTTAGTCAAACATATTTAAAAGGATCTCTCCCTGTGCATACACACAGATTTTATTTCTTTGGGTTCAGATTAAGACTAACCTGTGTTTTTAAAACCTATCTCTTACGAGCAGTCAAATTTAATTACTGCATTTTTTTTTTTAATTTGCTGGTGATGCCTGACAGGCCACCTAAAAAACAGACTAGATAGGAATAAGGGAATAAAAGGTATATATTTGAAGGGCCTTCAAAGGTACACTCTGGGAAGGCCAAAGGCAACCCACAAGGTGGACCTTGGGTCATGAGTTCTTCACACTTTTATAAGTTTGGTTCCTTTGCATATGAGGCTTAATTCTCCAATTAAAGCTCCAGTTAATGATGTAATTTCCCCAAGCTTACCCCCCTCTAAGATTTTGGTTTATACATTTTGGGCCTAGGACAGTCTGGGTGTCCTTGAAGAGCAAGCTTGGAGAGGCTTTGTTATGTCTAACTAGCATGAGAGAGCTGAAGTTAACAGGCTGCAACAAACTTCAGAGTTACACACCAGGCAGTACAGGATTTGGAAAATGTAAAAGTTAGAACATAAGGCATCACTGGATATAGGCTATTTTATGAGCATACAGTTCCATCTGCTAAGTGTTCTTAGATTCACCTGTTCAATTCCCTCTTGGAAGTGCTGCATTTCATGAGGGTAAAGCAACAATAACCAGGAAGTAACACATGGGGGTTTTTTTAGAGTAGAAATTTGATTGATAAGTAGCAAATGATTAAGAAATACAAAACTATAATTACAGTTTTCTCTATATATTCTTAATCTAGAGAGCTCTCTTGCCTTGGATTTTTATCTTTTGGCATCAGGGCTTTTAAGTTTGTAACTGGTAACACATTTGACATTTGCTTGAATTATTTCTGATCAAGTGCTATTCTTTTATTGCTAACATTTCTTGTGTGTTGGTGAAATAAACAGTCTGATTTAAGGTCTGCAATGTGATACTTGGTTTGTTAGGACTGCAAGACACTGTATATCTTTGTAGTTACAGGAGCAGTTTTGCAATGGTTAATATGGGAAAACCTTTTCCACAAAAGACGACTAGTACTTTAAGTGTTTGTTTTCTGTATTTCACTTCCCATTAATGAAGCATTTTATTGAAGGAACAATTACCTACCAGTACTGCAGTTCCTGTTCTTCTGAAAGAATAAACCAGTCCCCACTGTCACCTTATCACAGCCTGTGTACAGCATCGGGCAGGTGTCGGACAGGAGTATGCAAGGGATCTTTGTACTGTTCTGTTCAGCCTCCTTAGGCAGCCTGAAGGGTGCTGTCCATTGTCTATCACCTGCAGTCAATATTTATATGGGACAGCACCTAATTTTGTGTTAGAAGCAGGATTTCAAAATCATTGCTTCCCTTTTTTACTGTAAAATTTCAGGTAGATAAGTCAAGGCTGCTTATGTGAGGTTAAAAATGGCAAGAGAAACAGTATTTTATGGGACCTCCAGATGTTCTTTCTGCAACTGATAGGACCAAGCATCATCCTACCTTGTCCTTTTCCTGGGACATTTCTCTTATTGTGCACTATATAAATATAAATTTAGGAAGATAATTAATTGGTAGAAATCAGTCTATTAGAGAGTACTTCCTGGACATCAAAGCAGAGTTCTCCTAAATGTTGATATTTGGCTGCAGTTTTGTGTGTTGCCTGTGCTTTTTCATGCTCAGAACAGCGCGGCTGAGAGGAATCAGTGAAGCTGAACAAATACTGACAAGGGGCTGAAAAAGAAGTCTGTTAAAGGGCTTAGTCACTCGTTTAACCTTCTGGGTTCTGTTCCAAGTAATATTTATGCTGACATAGGAGTCTGTGATTAAACGATTTGATTTTCAGGGGAGGCTTTCTGCTTTGTTCTCCGTGCAGGGATAGACCTGATTGCGGCGTTTTACGGATGCCTGTACGCGGGCTGCGTGCCAATAACAGTGCGACCTCCACATCCCCAGAACATTGCCACCACCTTACCCACAGTGAAGATGATTGTGGAGGTGAGCAGACACCTCAGATTGCACGAGCAGATGAAATGGGTGATGGATCTGTGTCGTTAGGAGCAGTAACTTGAGTAACTTAAGTGGTGGTTGGGTTGAAGAGCTTCCAAGGACTCAGGACTTCACTGTGTTGCAAAACCAACACTGCTTGACAACACACAACCTGCTCACTTGAGCTGTCACATTTTGCCCCAGTTACGTGACTCCTTTCAAAAAATATATTTAAAGTGCTTTATTATATTTAGCTATATGCTAAGAGGGATAGGATTCCTCACAGGCAGTGCCACACTGACTGTTGAGAAAAACTTCAGTAGGAAGTTTATCCTCACCTGATGGTGTGCTCACCTCTGAACATCCAATTGTTCTGGATTTAAAACAGTTTCAGTGTTCTGCTCTGAGGATGTTGATTGGTATTTCATTTCATCCTGGAAGGTGTTGCTCAGACTTTTTTACTCAGTGCTTTCTTTTAGTATTTTGGCTTTATCTAACAATGTTTAGCCTTTGTTGCACATAAATAACTGCAATGTGCTTGTTAGTGAGGGAAATAAAAATGGTTGAAATTAGATAGCCCTTTATATCTAGCAGTTTCTAATATATTGATTGGAATTCTGAAGAAATAAGCTTAAACAAATGTGTTTTTAGCATTGCTAATTAATTTTGATATTTTCAATTAACAAGTAGTAGAGATAGTTGTAATTTTTGGCTTTCCTTATGGCATCAGATGCCACAAAGTATCAGAAGAGGTATTCAAAACTGTCCTGTATTTTCAGTATTCTCGTTATTTAATATTTTGGCACTTGGTGTTTTTAAACATCAATTGTTAACATATAGAAGTAATGTAAAATGTGTTTCTTTTTCCCTTGATGTTTAATAGCTAAACTAGATCTGTTTGCTTTCATGATAAAAACCTGAGAGATCTAAGGCAACTTGTATTCATTGTCCCTTCAATAGACTAACTTTAAATAAAATGTTAACATTTATTAGCCATATTAATGCCAGTTTGACTTACAAACCTCTCAACTCTGTTTTACACAAGAATTTCTTTCAATTTTGAGATTAATGGCCTTGTAGAAATTAAAATATTGTGGCTGTTCTTCCATTGCCAGTGCAGTCACACAAATTTCCTGATGTGATGGGGTCAGTGCCTGCTCTAACAAGTTGTACATCTGCACAGCACATTTTGAAGCCTGTAAGAATGACTCCTGAGTAAAATTTGGCCTACACAGTTGTGGTTTTGTGATGACCTGGTAGTTGTAAAATATAACTGAACTGAGCCCCCTCTTGAGCAGTTGCTAACCTGTAGCTAAGCTGTGTTCTTTCTCCTTCCCACCATCCCCCTGTGTTTACCTCCGATGGGCAATTCTCTGGGCATAGATATTCTGTATTTTAATGAACATTCTGATCTTCCACATTATGTAATTCCTGAGAAAGCTTCTAACCACCATTCTTGAAATTCCTTTTGTTTTATGGCTTGGTGTCCCAAATCAAGATTTTCATAGATGAAAATTAGCTGTGGAAGAATTAACTTGCCTTGCCATGACAGTGAAAATGATCAGATTGACGGGTGCTGCAATGGCTTTGTTTGTATCCACTTTTACTTTGAAATATTTAGACTGTCTATACAGGGAAATCATGGGATTAGAGAGTCAAGAGATTACAGTTTGGTTCAGTGATGTTTGTCCAAATTTCCAAATTTCTGATGTTATATAAAGTTGACTTCCATGAGATTATTGTCAAGAGAAGCTGTTCTCCTCTGCTCAGTGGTAACATTTAGTGTACATATGATTATTGATTTCATTACCTTAAACTGGAAATTTAGTGTGAAAGGAAATGTTTCATTTTCCTTAAAGAAAAAAAATACTCTTAGTAGCATTTGCACAGATTTTGAAAGTTTGGGTAAAAGAAGAAGAATGTTGCCTTTTCATTTTTCCTCTGTTTTATCTTCAGTGAATTCAGTGTTCATATTCATGTTTGTCTGAATTCCTTATGTATATTCATTTTAATAATCAGTAAAAAAAATTATTGGAGTTGATACCTATGAACTTTAAAAAATAGCAAATCTAAAAGGAGAATTCACCATGTATAATCTAAAATTCGGTGCTGATGGTATTTGCAGCAAGCTCACCATTTCATTTCTTACAGCCACTTGCACAATTTCTGTTCTAGAGCTACTTTTGCCAATATCAGAAGAGTTCCCAGTGGTTTATCACTAGCCCAGGAACTGGAAATACATGGCTAACATAACAGTGACTTAAGATAGTAAAATCATTCATATAAAATGTTGGGTTTTCACATAAAATGTATAGGTTTTGGTTTATCTGAAAGTATAGTTTATAAGCCAAGATATATTATAATCATATAGGAAATGTTTTGGACAGTCTTCTTTACTGGCACTTTGGGGTGAGAGCTGATACAATGTGTTTAAAAGGTGACGTTCTCACTATTAAGGTGCCTTTAATTTCATTACAAAGCTCTTCTCAATGTGCAGTTTTCATGAAAGTTGTAAAATTCACAGGACTTTGTCTGCTTCATGACCTGCAATTTTTGAGCAGCTTCCCACCTATGAGTCACGGTCTTGCCCGTTTTCATGGGAGAGTTAATTAGTATCCCATCGTGGTTTTATTTATTGATTGATTTTCTAGGTGAGCCGCTCTGCCTGCTTAATGACTACGCAATTAATATGTAAATTGCTACGGTCACGGGAGGCGGCGGCAGCAGTGGATATCAGGACATGGCCTCCAGTCCTCGATACAGGTGAGTGCTGGCCTTAGGGGACCTCTGTCTCTTTTGTCCCTGTGTTTGTCAGTGACATACACACGTTTTCTGTCTCTGTCTCCACCAGACGATTTGCCAAAGAAGCGGCCTGCACAGATCTACAAACCTTCTAACCCTGAAACGCTTGCTTACCTTGACTTCAGTGTCTCCACCACTGGCATGCTGGCAGGGGTAAAGGTAGGGACTTCTTGTTAAAGCTGCCCTTCTTGCTGTCCTGCCTAGCTGGCAGGTGGTTGCTCCTGATTTGGGACTCCCTATGATTTTTGGAACTAGGAATTGAAGTGCTTCCTCCCTTGCAGTCATTGTTTGATTCCATTGACATTAAATTAGTTCTTCTCTACTTGCTGCAGGACCGTGTGTGGTGGGTTTAGTCCTTCTCCTCCTCCTCAGACTAAAGATTTCATTCCCTTACTCCTGTGCATAGACCTCTAGTTTGTCTGCCTGAAGCATTTTTCCATTTAGGCATCTGTTATTTCCAACCTATGAAGGAATTGAGAGTGTTATCGTTTTCCTGCTTGTTCCAGTGCGCATTCATTAGGTGCTTAGGTGCTCCCTTCTTGTTGCACCTAAGCTACTGGCCATTGGTTTTTAATATTCTATTCTTCATACAAATAAGGGACATGATGATTTCTCTGGTATATTCACCTAGTACAGTACTAGAGTAAGCTGCAAAAATTCATTGATAGATTTGTTTGATAAACTCAGGCATCTTGATCTCTTGAAATCTATTCTGCCATTTTCTCCAACCTTCTAGCCACAATTCATTAAATCTGTTTTACCTATCTGCTGACTTATCATCCCACTACTGGTTTCACCAAGACCCAGTAAAATCACTGTTATTCTTACCTGCTACCTCCTTAATCTTATTTGTTGTGCATCCAAGTATTATAATTACTTTAGCAATCTCTGCTGATGTATCACACTGGGAGCCGATGTTGAATTCCTCATACTCTTCTGTGTTGTCCATTTATTTGCAGAAACTCTCAGCATACTTTATAAACAAAGAAAACATCACTTTCCCAGTTTTCAGGTGAAGAATTTGAAGCACAGGGCTGGTGAAGTGACCAGCTTGAGGCTGACTGAGGGTTAAATGGTTGACCTTGCTCATGGTTGTATATTGGACACTCCTGCAACATTCATCCCATCTAACTTTGAATAGCTAGAATGCCTACAGATGTGGAGTGGTCATTGCTGCTCCTCAGCAGCCAATAGAGAGAAGCAGGAACTTTAAGGGTATCATTCATGTGATTTGTCTCAAACTCCTATTTTTAAAGGAGTGAATGTCACATAAGTCTTCATTTCCTCTAGAGGAAGCCTCAAATGATTGTTTCAGATGCAGTCATCTGTATTAAATCAGATCTGAATTACACTTTATCAGACTTGCAGAAAGGACTGCTAACTATGCAAACTGAGTATTTGGGAAACTTCAAAGATAGTCAAAGGCAGGACAAGTCGATGAGCCTTTCTTAGTGTGGCTAGAGGGAAATACAGATAAATCTATCAATGAATTCTTGATTAGCTTCTAATATCTGGGTCACAGAGCCCGCAGGTCACTGACTCAGCAGGTTTATGTAAACAGTTACCATCCACGACATCATCACTAGTGATTAATTAATTATAAAAGGATCAAAAGAGGCCACGAGGCTTAAATTCATAATGCAGTGGTATTAAATTAAAAGAAATGGCTAAATAACACCTGTGCTTCCTGAAAAGTTGATAAATGTTTTGTAATTACTTTGAAAGTAGTAGATTCCACTTGTGTTGTTGCTTTTCTTTGGTCTTAAAATTAAAACTTAGTTTATAAGAATATGTTTTGGATAGGACTTTGGTGTCAGGGATTTTCAGATTGTTTGGTCTTTCGGTTTAACAGTATAGTGGGTTTCAGTTAAGTTATTAGACTTGGAAAGTTACAAGTATGTAGGTTAAAAGTACTAAGAATACATAAAATTATATAAAAGGGTTTAAGAGAGGGGTATAAATGAAAAAGCAAAAAATCATCTCAGCATCAGTGTTTACTCTCAACATTTTCAGTAGCTTGCACACAGTGTAAAAATTCACAGAATAGCAGCAGTTCTGTATCGATAGACTTCAGTTTAATTCCATGTGAAAAAGTGGTCAGGATTCAGCTTGAGCAGAATTAATCTGCAGATGATCACCATGCAGACACCCATTCTGAGCTGGTCCTTTTGCATCACTTGGAACACATCTAGCCTCAGTTATGGCTGTCACTGGAATGGAGAAAAACTCACTTCTGGAGCTTTATTCCCCTGTTTACTTTAAGATCACATAAATTTTACCTTCCAAGTGCCCGTTTTCCTCCACTGACTCTCAGTGAGCAGTATATAAAGCAACCAGCTCCCTGTGAGGCAGAGATCAAAGGTTAGGTAAATTAAATCCTGTTCAGGCTGTATTTCTAACACTGGTGTCTTTCTTGTTGCTAAAAGAGAGGACAAACATTAAAAGGTATTTTCCTATTTCCATTGTCATTAGAACTTAAATCAGGATGGGTGAATGTGGCAAGCATCCTAATACTAGGAAAAAAATCAAAATTATTTCCTTTGGATCAGGTTTTTTATTTCTTCTTTCTGGTTGTTTTGTCTTTGAGAGCTTTTTGACCAAGATTTTAAGTCTTTTTCTCAACTAGGAACTGGATAACATGAAGATATTTTACAGATAATTATTTACAGAAGCTTTACTCTGTTTATTGGGGATTTTTATTGCTGAATTATTAGGTCCTTAATACTGTTTTGCTGGAAGAATTTAAAAAGAGCACTGGCATTTTTTATTTACTTTGTTAAGAAATACATACTTTAAGTATGGTACTGATGATCAACAAAATGTTTCATTCAGTCATTCATTCCTTTATTCTTCCAGAAAGTGTAGCATGTTATCATTAGCTTTGCTTGGAGCACATCTCTAAACAACTCACAGCTTTCTTCCTAAATCACTTCAAACTTACCATTCATTCTATCTCCTCTCCCCTTTCACAATTACTTGGATGCCCTCTTGAAGGAAAATTATGTTTTCCAAGATATAAATTACCTGTGTGCTTACACTGAGCATAGCGTCAATATTTATTTGGTGTTTTTATCCTGTAATTGATGTAAGCACTTGGTGCAGTCTGAGAGTGAGCCTTCCAATGACACAGTTGATCATTTTAATTGCTTTGCTGTTGTCTTTCAGATGTCTCATGCAGCCACTAGTGCCTTTTGTCGTTCTATTAAGCTGCAGTGTGAGCTTTACCCCTCCCGGGAAGTCGCGATCTGCTTGGACCCCTACTGTGGACTTGGGTTTGTGCTCTGGTGCCTCTGCAGGTGAGGATTCTCCCCAGCCTTTCCTGACACACGGTTTTCATTGTTGTGTGCCACAAGAGAATGGATGATGTGAGCGATGAAAGGATGGGAAGGCAGACAGTGCCTCTGGGACTGCCACAGGCAGCTGGAATTGCTGGAAGCTGTATGGAGACTCTGCTGGATTGGGGATGTGGTTTGTTTGAGTGGGGCATGGCCGTAGGTGTTTAGACTTGGGAGTACAGAGCACCCACATGGCTGCTCACTGACCTCCTGCTGCTTTACTGCAGAGTCTGGCTTCTTTCATCTGGTGAAAGCAGTGCTTTACCAGTACTACCTTAAGGAAGTAGTTTCCTTGCATCCTCTTTTTCATTCTCTAGTCTGAAAGCAGGAGCAGATATCAGGGGACTTCCTCATGTGTGGGACTTACAGGAAGGGGTTTTTGCAGAGACACAGAAATGTGTTTTCTTGCAGCAAAATTATCAGAACAAAACATTTCTAGTGAAATGGGAATCAGCTTTTTTGGTTAATAAATTTAGAAATATAACAATGCTGTCAGTCTTTATACTCCAGGGAAGCTACAGCTCAGCTACTGAAAGCAGGTCTATTGATTTATATTTTTTTTTTACGTTAGCTGGGTTGATGCAGAGGCAAAGGAAAAGAACTGTGGGAGTGTTAATGGAGCCCATTCTGATGAAGGCATCTCAGAGTCACAGTATAAAGTGATATATATAAAGTGATATATACAAAGTCTGATATCTTTGCACTCTCCACAGAAAGTTCTTTGGTGTTAGCAGTTCTGCTACATTTAGTTACTAATCCACGGCATTAAAAATATTTTGGATAAACTTTGTACCAATTTACTATACTGAAGGAAGTTTTATTTGATAACAACTGCAAGAATTTTTTTCAGCAATTATTGTTGATTTAAAAGTAGGCTATTGGCATGGTTTATTGCCCTTTTAAAATACTTGTTATTATATATTAAATAGGCTAAATATTAACAGTATGATCTTATTCGTTCTTCATCACTTTCTCTTGATTTAAGCTATATTTCCCTAATGCTATTTTGGATTTTAGATTGGGATTGCCTTTGTTTTGAAAAACTTATGGGTTTTCAGCATTTCAATTACCCAATGTAAAACTGTTGAGGCTGCAAAAAAAACTTCAGAAATTTTTAGATTTTAATTAAATCTCTCTGGTTTAATTTTAATTTTTTCAAATGTTGATTTTTTTTAAAGTCAGATGACTATTTCTGATAAAGACTTGAGTGTTCCAGCATGTGATGATGTCAGCACTGTACAGCACCACAGGAGAGTTCAGCTAAGGAATGTATCATTGCAAAGGACAGTGCTGGAGCACAGAGCATCCAAGAATAACTTCTATGCAACATCATGATAGAGCCAAAAAACACAGATAAATGTTGACCAGTCTAAAACCCAAGTAATTTGTGGTGCCCAAGACTCTCCTGAATACATTTTTTTTTTCTTCCAGAACCATTTTTCCAACAGATATGCATTTGCTGCCCTTAGGTCCTTCCCAATACTGATAGTATTCAGCCTTTCAGAAGGAGAAGATTGTTTATGACTGGCAAGTGAATTAAGGCAGCAAGCCTCTGGGAGAAAGCAATCAGTCTGTGCTCATTTGTGTTTATAGAAGGAACAGAAAATTGTATATACCATTTTCAAAGAAGAGAAAGGAAACAAGGGAGTTGAAAGAACTGAGATCAGGCCAGCAACACTCTAGTCTTATGAACCATCACATCAATCTCTTCTTTGCCACTGATGCCCTGTTCCTATTAAATCAGGAAAACTTCAGCCTGCTAGAATTGCAATTGTCATTTGGAGAAAGCTGGCATCAGATACAGCCTAATTAATTCCACTTACAAACCTAATTTCCATTTCATTACTATTTTAGAAATGAGTATTATTTGATGTCATAGGAAAAAAAACACATCCTGTAGTTTTTAAGGCTCTTACTCCTCATAACTTAAAATTTTGTGACTTTGCATTTTACCCTTTGAAGTTCAGCATAACTGGATCCTTACATTTCAACCCAGATTTCTAACTCAGAGAATTCTACTCTAAACTTATGATTGCCTGTCACCACTTCCATTAACTAAGTTATATTTCCAATAGCATTTGGAAATGAAGTTAGATCCTGAATTTTTTATAAGCTAGGGGCTTTTGAGAGTTAAATAGGAACTCTTTGTTTTAGGAGCTCAGCAGCAAGCAAGAGCAACCTCCTGTGCTGGGTGCAGTTAGAAATACATTTAAATTCCGTTATTAACTAGACCAAAGGAGGCATTGACTAAGGAACTGAAAGAAAAACTAACCTTTTATCCCCGTTGTAGGTGCTTAGACGTTGTGCTGGCCTGCTCCACTGCAGTGCCCCAGAATGCCCCATTCTGTGAGGTCAAAGCTACTTAGGAAAGCTGCTGGAGCATGGAGCCAGCCCTTTGGTAAGTTTGGAATATATTGCATAGTTTTGCAAAGTTTTTTATTTTTTTTAAATTTATTATTTTATGGCCTAAAGGTTATAAAATAATAAAGAAAAGAAACCTTGCAAAGCAGAGCAATACATTAAAAAGAACTGTTCCCTCTAAACTGGCCACATGCTCCAGCAGGGTTTCCTTGGAACCTTTGTCATTGAACAGCAAGTCCTGGGTGTGGCAGCAGACGTCAGCCCCATGTGAGTTCACAAACCCCTAACTTCCTCATTTTAATGAGTTCTTATTCATGATTCAATAAAAGAATACATTATCTTTGCATTTTTCTCTTTAATAATCTCATTTATCCATTCTGAGAAAGTGATCCTAGTATTCTGACTTGCACTGCATTGCATTTTAAAATGTATTACATTCTTTAAAAGGAAAAAAAAGTCCTCAAATGTAAAAAAAAAAGAATTCTAAATCCCATTGTTCAGAAATGCTTCCTGAAATTGAGATGTCCCTGTCTTAATGCTTGTCACTGTAGGGCAGAAGAGAGCATTCTGCAGTTCATTAGTGAGGATTCACTTAATTGATAGTTGCTGAGTAAAGCAATAGAGTAAGAATTTTCCCCTCTACTTTAGCCCAGCTAAGCCAACTCAAATTGCAGTTCTACTTTTACTGCTGGCAGACAGAATTGTCCTTGCTCAAATTAGAATTAGGTACATAAATAATTTTAAATTAATTTTATATATATTCTCAGACACTGAGTTTGTAGTAGCAGAAGTCAGTGAGACTCAGACTGGACCAGAAGAACTGAATATTCTGGTCCACAGTGTCCATGCAATAACTAACATGATTGCTATGAAATGGTCCAGGGAAGGCTTTCCAGGGAAGGTGCTTTCTCCTATCCTGCTCCTACTGCCTCTGTTCCATAGCATGAAGCCAAAACCCACAGTGGTCCTGCCAGGTGGCTTCTACTGCAAATGTCTGCAAGGTTTCTTAAGTAACCAGACAGGTGGAACTGTGCAAGAAGTGAGCAAGGGACTGCAACACCAACAGGAGAACTGCGTTTTAGTAAGGTTTGTTGTGTTAGTGACTAATTATTGTTAGGTTTTTTAGGCTAACTTGAAGATAACTGGCAGGCATGAGCATTTCACCCAATTTCCAGCCCATGTGCAGCAAATTAAAGGCAAGACTGCATAAAGAAACCTAAATGCCACATCAGAACCAGATAACTCTGCCATGGGAAGTGAAGGATATGGACATAAACATCTGTCATGTATTTTGCAAAGTGCATTAACTGGCACAGGAGGAATGTGAAGGTGTGTTGTCTGCCCACACACTGCTGTGTGCCAGTTTCCAGGAGGGTCTGTAGCCAGTGGCAATCTGCTTTAACAGTAGAACAGTACTGTTAAACCTGCCTCAACTCTGAAAGGTTCAAGGGCAGCTGAAAGCCCTGAGTCACCTTGGTAGGTGAGTTCTGAGATGAGCTGGCAGACTTACTCTTATCACCTCTGGAGACATGCAGACACGTGGGGGAGTAAGTGGGGCAGGAGAGATAGGGATGAGGAATGAGAGTGATGCTCAAGGCAGAGCAGTGGCCTTTTGCTGTCTCTAGTACTGACAGGTTATTTGCTTACCATGTGCAGTCATGTTCTTAGAGCACTGTGTGCCAGCCATCATCTTTGGACTCTGCAGGTGATGTGAGTTCCTTTACGTTTTCTCCAAAAGTCCATTTCTTTTGTACATGGTGAGTCTCCAGAACTGAAGATTTAATTTTGGCCCAAAATTAAAGCCTTTGAAGCCTAAGAGAGATACATGCCTTAGCATTGTCTTCAATAGCCTGTACTGTCCTTCCTACAAGCTCTGGTCCAGGTGATTGTGAAGACTTTTGCTCTACCAAGCACCCAGTTCCCATACCTGTCCCTCACCACCAAATGCCAAATATCATCTGCAGAAATGCAGAAACCAAATGCAGATGCTTAACAGAATTCAGCAGTACCCACCTGCCTTCTCCAGTTAAGTGGGAGAGCAGCTCATGTCACCTGAGAAGGACCCAGGAGTAAGGGCAGTGATGGGTCAGTAACCTGCCAGAATGCAATTGCAAATTGCACTTGCCATTGTCAGCATTTATTGACCTGCTGCTATTTTTGGAACTATAATAAAACTTCAGCTTTTACTGCTAATCTGCCTCAGCACAATATGGGATAAAGCTCCAATTCAGCTTGTCAGTGAAGTGCCAAGAGGTCCTTCCAGGAATCTCCGTATGCTGCCAAAACAGCCTCCTGGCAGCGGAGCCAGTGTTGTGATCAGATGGTGCTGTCGTACCAAAATGCATCCTGGTGCTTTTACCTGGAGTATTCCTGTCCTTGGGCAGCCCTTGCTTAGTGCAGGCAGACTAGGCCCTTCACTTACTGCCAAAATCCAAGGCTTTGTCCACCACATGAATGCTTTTTTTTTTCCTGGATTGTTCTGCAGTCCCCTAAAGGAAGACAGCATTTCTAGAAGGTGATCTCCCACCTCAGCCACCCCTGCATTTTGCTCTGAATCTGCATGCCAAAAGTCATTGTGACAAGGTGATGCAGGGATGCTCTGCACTTTGTCTACGCCATTCGTCAAGACTCGCATCAGGAGGTGGATACTTTTGTGACACAGTTTTCTGCAGCAATGGAAGAAACAATCTTGATACAGTTCCTTCTCAGTATTTACACAAAGAAAATCTTGCAC
Source organism: Erpornis zantholeuca (assembly GCA_013400515.1). Taxonomy (NCBI): domain Eukaryota; kingdom Metazoa; phylum Chordata; class Aves; order Passeriformes; family Timaliidae; genus Erpornis; species Erpornis zantholeuca. The sequence continues at coordinate 78,536 of VZTN01023399.1, forward strand.
TTAGTCCATTGTATCATATATTGTTGCAATCTCAGAAAGGGGAATTTAGGTTCATCAGTTTATGTTTAAACTCCCAAGTTTTCCCAGTATCCCATTGATCCCCCTGCTGCCACAGCGTTCACTGTGATTTTCTAGGTTCCTGTATGAGAACAGCCAAGCTGAGAGCTTTACCATTTTAACTATCATGTTTCAAGGTGAGATGGAACTGCCTCACCTTATTCAGTGCCTCAATCTGAGGATTAACTCTACCAAATCTAGAATTCCATACTTACATGAACCTACCAAACTTCTCTACCATACCTAGAATTACATGGAGGCAGCATTGACAGAACTTCCTATGGGTTTGGAACCATATCAAGCTTCATCCAGCATCTCCAAAGCAGCCTTGCACAACTGCAGTTTGTTCAAGCACGTGGTCCTCTGCATGGTGTTTGGCATTCGTGCCAAGCAAACACCCTCTAACATCTCACCATTATTTGAAACCATCAGAATGGTAGAAATGCTTCAACCAGCTGTACAAGAGTATTTTTTACTCAGCTTCTCTCCACCAAAACATGGGTGATAGGCAGCTTCTCAGGGGAATATAAATCTGTGAATTTTCAAGTAGCTATCATGAGCATTTTGTGGCTCAGACTGATACACAAATTCTGCGTAATGTTTCAGAGATTGGTTCAGGGAGCTGAGCCAAGTAATGGGTGACGTTGTGGTGGCCAGGTGCTGCATAAACCACTTCAGCTGTGGAACTGGCACATTCACCCCACAATTATGCCTTTGTATATCCTTCTTGTAACTCCACCAACTTCTCTAGCAAATCAGAGGATATGCATGGATTATTAAACCACAGCTCAGTAGGCAAAGCATGTGTTGGGCATGAAGTTTCCAGGCACGGTATCAGCTGGCTGTAGGTTTGTGTATTGCAGAGAAGAGTAGCACGTGTGAGGCTTTCCACCACAGAAAGTTTCCTTCCTGCTACATACTTCCTTCTGCTGTGCAGTTTGAACCTGAGCACCACAGTATTTCTGAAGCATTAGAAAACTCAGGAAACATGCTAGCAATATCTTAATTTGTTTTAGTCTAATTGGAGTAATTTTTTTAGTCTAAGCCTGATCAAAGAGTATTTGTTTCCCTCAGTCTGAAGAAGATGGGCTATTTTGCATCCAAAGCCTCATGCTTTGATGGGATCGAAACCAAGTATCTTTTTTGTCCACAAGTTGATCAAGAGAGGTAGACAGTTCACCCTCACACATTAGTGTTGCTGAGGGAGGAAACATTTGTCATTGCTGTAAATTCTGCTATTTTAAATGATTTTCTGGTAAAATACATTTGGAATCAATTTTCTGTTTTCCTACCAAAGCAATGCAGCTTTCTTTTCCCATTTTACTGTGTAGTTTGTGGGAACGCTTTTCAGTACAGGGATAAAGTTTGTTCTTTTGATTTGGTTTTGATTTTGGTATGTCTGCCCAGTTGAATAAGTGATACTTAAGGGATCTTAATGTGGTTGTGAGTAATAATTCTCTGACATTTGATACCCTGGCATAATATTTATTATTGTGAAGATAACTTTTTCCCCCTGATACTGGTTCCATCAGCTAGAGAAATTCAGGGGCAGGAGGAAGGGTTTGAGGGTGAATGTCTGTATACCATATTTGTACAGATTGGAGCCCATCCCAGGTTTTTACTTGAGTGGTTACAGCTTCCTGTTTGTAAGAATTATGTATTTACCAGACAGATTGCACACTTGATTGTTTGTGGGGCCCTAAGCTAAAAGGTCTTTTGGACTTAATTTTCTGAAAAACTTAACAGAATTGGCTAAAAGGAAGAGTGAGGTAATATTTATAGTAAAAACTGGTACTGCTCCCAGGCTGGTTTGAGCTCAGGGCATTCCCCTTTCAGGCTTGGGTAATGTTGCCAAGATCTCTTTTCACATGTTTATGCAGCACATGCTCAAGGTTCAGTGATGCTTTTCTCTGATTCCATGAAAATGCAGTGGTTCATTGCCTGCCCTGTGCCGTGCCCTGTGTCAGCCCCACCCCAGAACACGTCACTCCATGAGAGCCACTGCTCATGAATCACCCAGAGTGGCATAAATTGGGACAAGCAGTCAAAGATAAAATTTCTCCTGTGTGATAAATGAAATTGTTTGAACTGTACTTCATACATATTCCCTGACATCCTCAGGCTCATACTCCAGTGGAGACCTAAACAATTTGGATTATTAATTGCTGTTGTGGCTGGACTTGTACACCATTTTTTACCTTCCTCGTACCAAGGAAAATCACCCAGGTCACACAAACCTTGTTTTGTGTGGTGCAGCTTTTGAAGGAACTCTCATCTGGGTTTGGGGGGAGTGGGGGCACTCACTCACCAAGGAAACAACCTGTGTGAGTGTGTGCAGCCCATCTGCAAGAATTGCAGAGGTGTCCTCTGTCCAGTGTTACAGAGATGCTCACATTCCTGAAAATAAAGCTCCATTTCATGTCTTACCTCAGACACTTGGATTTGAAAACATTAGCTTTACCAAGCTGGCATTTCAAGTTTTCAAGTCACAAATGAAATTCTTTTGTGCATCATAAATCTCAGGGGCTTTTATGGTCCTTTTTCAGAACTTCTGTGATTTGGAGGCTTTATACTGTCACTATTCTGATTTGAAATATCTACAGATCACAAATTGAGATGTGAGGGGACTGTAAAAGTGATGGTAAATCTGCCTGTGTGAGATGAGTGAGCAACAGAGAACCCATGGGAAATAAAGTCATCAAATTTGGAATATTTTTCCCTTGGGAATAATCTTAGGTACCAGAGAAATTAGCTCTGACATAATTTTTTCCCTCAGGGCCCTGATAAGTGTATTTTCACAATATTTATGCTCAGTGGGTATCCAGTATACAAGAGATGTGGTATATTTGAGTTTCAAAAGTTAAAAAAACTTTCACAGAAGAAATTTAAAGGTTGTTAAATTGGGGCCAAATTTTCTCCCTTGAAAATTATTGCAAACCTCTTGCTTCCTTTAGCAGGAGACAGGTTATTTCCATATTAAGCAATAAAGTATTTTTCTAGTCAAGGTCTCTTAAAATGCTAATTACTCAATCCAAAGTATTTGTCAGCAACGCTTTATTTTTCTTAATATCATTATACTGCATATTCACACCATTAATAACTGAGCTATTTTGCTCTCTTTTTTACAGTTCTAACAGCAAAGTCCCCTGAATTTTAATTAAATTAGTTGTTTAGGAGCACATTCTTCCTGCAGTCCTCATGATTCATCATAGACTCTGAAAGTACAGCAAAAAACCAGGGTTAAATATCCTGTTAAACTTCTGGAGCTGAGGAGCACTGTAAGGCTGCCCATGGTTCACCCAGTGCTCTGATAAACTGTGTATTCAAGTTCCCCACAGCTTGTCTACGGACACTGGTGTTTAGTGTGTGTTAATGAACCTTGTGTCTTGCAGCGTTTATTCAGGACACCAGTCTATTCTGATTCCTCCCTCAGAACTGGAGACCAATCCTGCCCTGTGGCTTCTTGCCGTGAGTCAGTACAAAGTGAGAGACACTTTTTGTTCCTATTCAGTCATGGAGCTCTGTACTAAGGGACTCGGGTCGCAAACAGAGTCGCTGAAGGTGAGTGGTTCTGCTGTCCTGCACGGTTTGGGAGCCTTGAACGCTCTGCTGAATGGCTGCTGTCAGGAGAAAATCATCAGAGGGCACAGGCAGCTTCCACAGGACCCACGTTTCCCATTGCCAAAGGCTGTGTATCAATACCAGTCATTCTTCAGATCACAGGGCTGTTAAACATCAAAGAAAGGCTTTTACTTACCTAAGCTTTCTGATCTGTGTCGCAGCCTGTGTTGATAGGGAAGTGTTGGAAAACAGACGTGTACATGTCCAAGAGGCTCAAGGAGTGTTACATTGTGTAGTGTGTTTTATGAACACCCTGGTTTTATGAAGTACTGGTTTGGTTTTGATCCCCATAGTGAAATAATCACGTGCTCAAAAGTACTGCATTGTTTTAACTAGATGGTCCTCTTTGTATGGAGAGGGTATATCTTCCTTTTTCCTCCCAGAATTAAAAGCCAGGTAGCCAGTTAAGTATCTGAAATCATCTGGAATTTCCCGTGTGCTACTGAAATAAATTGAATCTTGAGATACTGGTATTTATGATGTCTCCAGCCTTTACCATCCTCGCTTAATAATTTCCTAATCAGTTTTTCCAAGTCTAGACATTGCTTCCTGTTTGCTGTTATTCAATGTCGTCTGAATTAATTGGGGGAAATAGCATTCCCTCCCCTCAGAATTAGCATGCCCATCATTTCCTATGTGCTAATATTGAGATGACAAGTAAGTATGTGACTCTTCAGCTATTAGAGTGTCATCTGGCCATCCAGCCTCCAGGAAAGATGGAAGCTGTACTGATACCTTAGCCTGTGTTCTGCTGTTCCTCTTGAATCATATTACCTGCGTAATACACTTAAGAACTTCTGTTTTGCATTAAATCTGCCCCTTAGTGGCCTTTGTTACATTTTGATTTCTTTCTAGGCAAGGGGACTGGACCTTTCACGTGTACGGACATGTGTAGTGGTGGCTGAAGAACGACCTCGGATAGCTCTTACTCAGTCATTTTCAAAGTTATTTAAAGACCTGGGTCTCCATCCACGGGCTGTCAGCACGTCACTTGGCTGTAGAGTTAACCTGGCTATATGTTTGCAGGTAAGATTTTTCACTCCTTAAGCTCAAAGTTGTTTTAAGGAAATGGTTTTCCGTAAGAAGCGTTCATTGTATTTCCTCTGCCTGTTTGGTCATAGGCATGCTAAGAAAACGCATGTGGTACTTAATGTTCTTGCATACACAGGTAGTAAATTTCTGTTACTCTGTCAACTATTCATCCCTCTCATGTTGCAATCATAGCATTTATTCTGCCCATGAAGACAGTAATTCAGAGAGGCCCCTGACAGTGACAGAATGTGTACTCTGTACTCCAAAGGCAGTATGTAATCATGTCCTGTAAACTATAGGTTCCAAGTGTTTACTTCAGTATGTTATAAAATGGATTCCTTCTGCTTGGAAAATACTTCCAACCATTACTCATTTAATTAGACAAATACTTTCTGCACGCAGGGAAAATTATTTTGTGATATCTCTTCTGTTTTGATCCTCTAATGAAAAGAACATTCCCAAGAATAATATAGGATGTAACATCCATTCTCCAGGAGTCTTTATTGAGTCATGATTTTAATGACTGATGGAGCACTGTAGCTATCTGGTCTGAATTTCTGAGTAGTGTCTAGTTTTTCAACCAGTGATAATTACACCAAGAAAACAGTTTTAGGCTGATCTGGAATATATTATTTTATCTTTGAGGACTTCCTATGATGAAAGTTAACTTGCCTTTTTTTAAGGTGTTCCATTTTTAATTAATTTTGCCTTATTTTTAGTTTAAATTTATCTGGCAATAGACCCAGCCTTTTTTATTTTATTACATTTTTTGAATCTGTAATAGGAATCTCATTTCTGTCATGCATCTAATACACATCTTAATTTTGATAAGTAGATAAAGAATCTAAATATATGCTTTCCTGATCTCAGTCTCATTTTTATGACTCTTGATCTCTTTCTGTCCTTCCAAATCTGATTCCAGAGTTTCACATATCCTGTAATAATACCCATAGATGTCCTACTCTGGTGTAATACATTTTCGAATTTAATAACCTTTTAAATACTAAAAGAATCATCTTCTGCATTGGCAGCTGCTCTGGCTGGGAAGTTCCATATCCATTTGGTCATCTACCATTTCTCTAACCTCTTCAAAGTCACTGTGTCCTCAGCAGGACTTGCCTGTACTCTGTGTGGTCCATCCCACATTTCAAATCTGGCAGTTGCCTCAGGTTTACATGAAGGATTTCTCATGAAGGTCACATGGGTACCTGCTTCAGTGTGGAAGTCAGAACAGATCTTCTCAGTGACAATGCAGATAACAATCTACTATTCCTTTTCTGATTGTAAATGTAAATATTTTTTATTTTATTAAAAAAAAAATGACAAATTCAGTTTATGGGTTCAGCACAGACCAGTATGTCTGTGCCTGCTTTAGCCTCTTGCCCTTTTCAGTTACCAGGATATGAATACAAGGAGGTGTGCCACCTCCAGTACTGCTTGCTCTCTCTCTGACTGCAGTACAGCATCCCTACAGCCTAGGGTGTCTTTAATTATAACTGTCAAGTATAAGACAAGGCAAAGCTGAGCAGGGTTAAAAGTCATTCTGTGGCCCAGAGGGAGAGTTGTTTGGTTTGCCATTCTGTAATTGCTACCATAAATATTCTCCAGGAATAAAAAAAGTTTTAGAAAGGAGAGGAAGGAGGTAAAGGATGGCAAACTTTCATTGGAAACAGTTCAGGATGGGGCCTGTCAGCTCTCCCCTGCAGCTGTGGTGGAGCTGCTTCTGAAAGACAACTTAACTTCTCTGGCTTCTGGTCCGTGTAGGCACCAGACATGAAGGATGCTGTAGATTACAAGGGTAAATTAGCTGCAGAAGTTTGTTTGTCACAAATAAAATCTCCATTTTAGATGTGCACTGATCTCTGGACTGTTCCTGGCGATTGCTTCGCTTATAAGTCCTTAATTCAGGACAGTAATAAAATCAGAGGATGACACTAAGCAGCAGTAAGCCAGGTGCCATGCCAAAGGGTGGCCTGTTGGAAGTAACATTGTGCTTGATCTGCCTGGGATTCAGTGTTTTCCACATCAGCCTGTGTGGAGCTCTATTTTGGTTTGTGACTGAGCAGTGTTGGGAGCACACCAGTGGCTGGGCTCTTGCTGAGCAGTCCTGTACAGCATCAGGGCTTTCCCCACTTCTCTCTGTGCCCCCTGCACCACCACCCCACTGCCCTACAGCAAGCAGGCTGCAGGAGAAAGAACCTGGGAAGGGACAGGGCCAGGAAAGCTGTGCCAAGCTGACCTGTGATATCCAATACCACACAATGTCATGCTCAGCATTAAAGAAAAGGGGTGGTTGATCTTCCAAAGGAGCCATTGCTCAGAGACTGCCTGGGCATCGTTCTGCTCAAGGTGATTGCTCTTGCATCACTTGGGTTTTTTTCTTTCCTTCACTCTTTAAACTGTCTTCACCTTGACCTGGGGGTTTTCTCACTTTTGCTCTTCTGTGCTCTCCCTGTCCCACAGGGAGCTGGGTGGGTACTGAGCTGCTGACTGGGTCAACCCACTGCAAACATGCAGGAAAGCTGACTACATGGAGTTAGGCTGGATTATGGCTTGACTATGTATATCTGCCTTTTGATTGTGTTAACTCCTTAGCTGAAGATTGCTTCTCAGATGGCTCTTCACAGAAATTACTGAGTTGTTGAATCAAACTGTAAAAGTGGGGAAATCTCTGAAGGAATTTTATTAATGATAGTGCCTATGGATTTAGGAACAGCACAGAATGAGAGCCTTGAGTGAGATGGTTAAACAACCTGGCTGATTATACACCTTAATGTCAGGCTTCATTGAGTTCTACTAAGATGTAGCATCTCAGTACACAGGAGAAACTGAAGAGCACTGAAGAGCAGTGTGGCTGGAATGGAGAAAAGCCATTTCAGGACAGGCTATATGTAGTAGCATTATCTTCCCAAGTGGAATTGTTTTTGAAGCATTTGAGCTGAGGCTTGTTTGGCAAATTTTAAAGGTGTTTGAAAATTTTAACTAAAGATTTTACTTACAATCATCACCACAAGACATGTCATTTTGGTGGAGAATATAAAGATAGAGGCTTGTGTGCTTTGAAGCTTCTGGCAGTAGACATTGCCAAGGCTGGATACTGAATTAGATTGAATGTTCTTTCCAAACTGTCTGGAAGTTTATGGCTAGTGGTATTCCAGAGTAGACTGTGGGCTATTCTGTTTTCTCAGCTGAGGAACAAAATAAATTTTAATCCCTCATCAACAATATTCTTGCAATTAGTACTGTGTCAAATATATTCCAGAAATGGGTTATGATTTCTGGATTCTTCGCACTGCATAAAACTACTTCTCAAGATATTTGAGTCAACAGCATCTGCCTGTGCCTTTTTTCTTCCAAGTTATGTCACCTATGAGATCAGCACATGCTTCCTGGAACACCATCTTCCACAGGGATAATGGTGATCCAGCCTGTTCTGCAGTGTTTCTAAAATACCTATCTACTAATCACCTTATTGAACTTATCTCAGTATTCAGCTACTGACCCTTACCACCCAAAAAGCCTATCCAGGTTTCTTCTCTAAGGGGTACCTCTAACACAACTTGGAGGTTATCTTTGATACCTTCTTGATTTCCAATTTTGTGGACAAATTCAAGACTCAAATGTTTCAAGGGAAAGGTATCCTGATTTTTACAGAAAGCTTTTACAGTTCACCTCTCCAAAAAGAAGAGGAGGAGGGTGTGAATGTACATCTGTGTGTGTGTCCGTGTGTCTGTTTGTGTGTCTCTGTGTGTATAGCAGAATTTAACATTTTATTAAAGATTACCTTAAATAGAAAATCATTGTGATAATCCCTTTGGTACAAAAGAGTCTTAGTCAACCAAAATATCTTAATTTCCAGGTTGTGATCACTGACAGACTAATGCATTGTCATTTGTATTCATTTCCTTTCAAACTGAGAGCAAATTTAGCATGTTTCCTTTGATGAAGTCATTTTGGACTAGATTTTTAGAGATGTGCTTTTGAAAATAAATTATTCCCTCCATCTTTAGGCACTTAAATACTATTAATATCTGACCTTTTATGGCTGTATAGTCACAGATAATGGTCCAGGGATTACTGAGATGAAAAGATTGCATCTAGCATATTTTAATTCTCATTAACTAGTATCTTAGCATTCTCGAGAGAGAGAGAAAAATAGATAAGAAAAGTAGCCTGTTTCTTACAACAGCACAGATGGGTCTCTAGGATTTTAGCTAATTTCCATTTAAACACTTGAAATAAATATTTTCATTTTATTCAACCTGCTACTCAATTTCAGTTGAGGGAAAGCTTCTAGAAGTTGTTAATTTTCCTTAGTTAACCCTGATAATATACTAACAAATCTGCCCAAGATATGGAAAGCAAGATTCATCTTGCTGCTTTTCTATCTCCTCTAACTGAGACTGCAAGGCCAAGTGAGTTATCCCATATCCATCCATAGTTAGTGGAATCACAGAAATTCTTCAGGAGACAGTTTCACTCAGCCACCCCAGATCAGGAGATCCTTCATACCTTATACTGCACATTTCTTCTTTGATGGCTGAAGGTACATGAAATGAGCCCTTCCCTTGCTGTCTGGCAAAGGAATCTTTGTTACTCAGTTTAGAGCTTAAAGTCAATATTCCTTTTTACTTAGTGATAGAGCATACTCTCTGAGGATCTTCCATATTCAAAGTAACAAAGGGCAGGTCTGTAAAGCAGGAGCCCATGCACTGTGTCAGGTGTGATTCACACTTAGCAATGTACTCCAGCTCTGGTGAGCTCCCCCAGATTCTGTTTTCCCACCTTTGCTATGAGTCATGCCTTGAAGCTCTTTTCACAGCTCCAGCTGCTGTGCTTGGGTAGGTGAGATTGTCAAATGCACACCAAAAATTCCTTTTCTGAGCATCGCTGGAGCAGAAGTAGACTTGGAGTAAACACTGAGGCCACATCCTTAGATAGTGAAACAAAACCCCAAAAAAACATTTATTTTTAAATTCTTAGGACTTCTGATAGCCTAGTTTCTCATTTTTAACTCCAGTGAGGGAAGAAGGGGAGAGCATGCAGCTTGGCCTTTGACTTGAGTGGAAATTAGGTGTGGACTGAGTCCTGGCACGGGGTCAGCCCTAAAGCTGACTTTTTGGGGTGGTCTTTCAAGCAGTTTTGACCTGCAGTGTTTTCCCAGAGAATAAAAGCCTGGCATGTTGCTGAGATTTGCTCGGACCAGGGATGGTTCACCAGTGTCAGCCTGTGCATGGGCAGGAGATTTGTTTAGTCCAAGAGATGTGACTTATGATATACCTATTTTCAGACATAAAATTCTGTATGTCCTATTTTGTTTCCTTGAACACTACCAGGCATGTCCTAAGTAAATATCAGATACTCCAGAAGTTGTTTTTTCCCTGTTACCAGCATAACAGATGCTCTCTATCCCTGTCTCTCAAAATAAATGTGCATAGACAAATTGAGTCAGTCATTCTCATCTTGGCTTACAAAGACTGCTTCTTTTGAAATACTTTTCAGAGTATTCCAGCTGCAACTGGCTGAAGAAGGACGTTTCTGATAATGCAGCTGCTGTTTCTCAAGCCATTGTGTAGTTAAAAGCCATATGAGACTGGTACTCTCAAAGTCCTTTCTGGACCTGCAGTATAGTCACAGGCAATGAATTATATAACTGCTGGATTTCAGTAATTCTCCTGCTTTCTTGCAGTTACACTGCAGTGTTCAGCCTGCATTATTAGTAAGACTATTTTGGGGCACCAATGTAATAAGCAGATCCATCCTATTTTTTTTTACAACGTTTCATCTTTCTTTGCATCCAAAATAAACCTGCCTTAAGGTGCTGCTGTGGCAGCTTCCTGCAGTCTTTAGCTCTGCTGGCATTCAGAAGTCTGGTGAGAGAAATGTGGGATATTGGGGCTTTCAGAGCTGTTTGTTTTCACTAGTTGTAGGGCAAATCCCACAGCAAATGCACCACGTGATAGTAGTGGCTTAGGACTAGTCACCACTGAGGATTTTTTGTCTCTTTGCTGAGTTATCAGTCATGGAGGAGAACTGATGGAGTTTTATCAGCTTTTACCTTTATTGTTCTTTATATGTATTACACTGTTTACTATAACAAATATGAATGAAGACTTATTGGACTCTGAAGTTACTCCATTTATTTATGATCTTCCAGTAGTTAGATTATGCACCAAGCCTTAATTTTATTTCACTTTAGGATCAGGTTAATCTGTATGCAAGAAGGTGTAAGTATCTTTCTCTGTTGTATACTAATTTTAATTTTTTTCCTAAAAGAGAGCTTACTTTTGATTTCTAGAGTACGTCACTTACAAACTTCTATTACTGGTGAAATGGCAGACCTGGAACTCTCAATGGATTAAAGTGCATTTAAATAGCAGGGCCATAATATTTAATGACTTCAAAACCAAAAAAATCAGTATGCTAGACATGTGTTTTCCACTAACAACATTGTCTGTAGTGTCCTAAAACCATTTAAGTCTGTTTGTCCAAGTTTAGCAGTCTACAGCTGTCTCTTCTGTTGCTCTACTAAAATGTTGACACCTCATTTTTTACTTTTTTTAACCTTTAATGGTATAATGGTTAATTTATAAAATTCCTGTATTTGACATTGTTTTTCTTTTTATTTTACTCCCTGCTTTTTGCATTCTCCTCTTTTTTTTCTCCCACCCTTCATTCCCATTTTTTATTATTATTTTCGTCTTGTGTTTCCTTCTTTCCTTCTCTCCCTCATCCCTGCTATTCCTGCTGCTATAGCCTCACAGGCTGGGGAAGCTGGCCGAGCAGGTAGGGGATTTTCATGTTCCCTCAATACCCACCTATCAGCTTCCAACAGTGGGACAGACTAGAAATTGAGTCTGGAGATTTGGGGATTTTCAGATCCTTCTATAAAATTATAAATAAGTTCATTATAGCTTTATCTGGATGCAGGTTTCATCAACTATTAGATGTCCATTGTAACTATTTCATTCGCGCTGAAAATAATAAATATCATAGTGATTGTCTTTGATTTTCCAACTTTACTGTTTCCATTATTTTACAAATCAAATCAGCTTTGGTTTTATTTTTAAAGATAACCAATTTTTCCTTGGTTTTGTTTTTTTCTTTTCAACACTGCATATATTTCAAATAAGTTCTCCACTCAGCACTAGTCTGTTACACTGCTGAGTTTACCAGTAGACTGAAAATTGTGTCGTTAATAGCTAGAGAGGATATTGTACCTTGTATTGTGTATAACAAGCTAAAGAGGCTAACATGCATGTGCAGCTCTATTACTCCTGTTCTCCTCTGGTGGTGGGTGGATCAGTACCTGTACAGTAAGTATCAACTGGCAGTGATAATTCTTTTCCCCCTTAGATACAAGGATTTGCTATTTGTGGATGTCTGTTGCCACTTTTAGTGCTCAAAAAATTGTGGAACTACCAGCCGGCATTGCAGAAATGTAAAATTTAGCCCTAGACATTCCAATGTGAAGAACTATACTCCAAAATGGGACAGAAATCACTAGGAGTAGATGTTGCCTGCTGGTTTAAGTAGTAAATGTCTAAGTAACTGGTAAAGGAGTTTTTGCATCTGGAGTTTACCAGGTTTAGGGGAATTCCTCTGCTGAAAAGAAAATTTCCAACATTCCAGTGTTCCAAAATGAAGTTGTGCTTTTCTTCTAGCTTTGTGCTTAGCAGTAGCATGAGGTCTGCAGCAGAGAGAAGAGCTCTAGCCTGGAGCATTGAGAATTCACATGATGTTCAGTGGTGATGAGTTTGAAGTTTTGTATAAGGGCAGATCATAGCAGGCTGCAAAACTGCAGAAAAGCTGTGGGTGGAAAGGCCTAAAGACTGCATCATCTCTGCATGAAGGAAAACTAAAATTAGTCTGCCTCTTTTCAAGTAACTAAATATTGTGACATAAAGCAAGGACTTAAATTATGCAGTGGAAGACTGAAAAGTATCAGAATAATTGCTTAACAGACCTTCAGTCCAGATTGGTTGATGTCATGCGTGCTACCTTTACTATCTTTAGCTTCAAGTGTATTCTCTGTTGCATGTATGGAAGACTCTCAGTAAACCATGCTTCACATTTCTGACCATGTGCTTCTGCCATTAAACTGTATCTCCTCAGCAATTTCCGCCTTCCTTTATATGGCAAAATGTGTTTAACATTTTTTGTATGTATCTATGTGCTGATTACTTGGCCTTTCGTAGCAAATAAAACCTCTGTTGACATGTGTTGGTTAAATAGTCTGACTGCTTGATGTTTTTCTGAACCTCAAGGTGACAAGTGCCTGATGGTAGGTATGTTTCCAGTGCTTGTTCTGATTCTGTAAAGCTGAGCTTTGACTGATGAATACCTTAAATATAACTTGTCATTTGATTAGCATAATTAGCACTGAAATGAATGTTTGGTTATTTGGGGGGTAAAACTTTTCCTCCCTGCCCTCAGGTTCTGATTAGCTGATGTTGTTGTTTACAGGGAACATCTGGACCAGATCCCACCACAGTGTATGTTGATATGAGGGCACTGAGGCATGACAGGTCGGAACCACCTTTTTCTTTCTCTCTAATACATACAATCAACAGAGTTTCTAACAAGAAAGCTGCTTACAGCACACCTCACGGACCCCAGAAACCTTTGTAGTTCTCGTAAATAATTTGTGTTGACTCCTACCAGCAAGCAGACATAGATATTTATAATAATTGGTAAATTAATTTTACCACTGATAAAACTGAGGCACCTGACATCACTACTGCAGTGACTAACAAGATTCCTTGCCTTTATTGCCATCAGGATTTCAGGGCACTTGTATTCAGGTGGTGCAGCCTCGCCAGACCCCAAGGACTGTCCTGTTGGGCCTTTGAGCTTCACAGAGCTCAAAGGGCTGGAAACTGTTTGCCTGCCAGGAGACCACGGCAGAGTTTGCTGCAATTCTTAATACTGCAGGACTATGAAGGGATGGATTATTGGCTTCAGCCACTGTGAGCAACCACATTCTGTAATCATGGCTATTTTTCAGTTCCATCTTGAGTGTTAGATATGTATACAAGAAGTGAGAAATAGAATTTATCACTTAGCAATTGGAGGGAAGCTTGAGATCTCAGCTGTGATTTTAAAAAATACCCATGCACATATATTTCAGTTTTCCAATACTCTGGTCATGAGTCTCTTTACAGAACTGTAACAAACTGAAAAGTTTTCTATGAACTCTGGAAAAGGTGAACATTTAATTAACAGTCCTGGTTCCCTTAAAATATCATTATCCAAATAGGGAGTTACTTTGTTCTTTTTCTTTCATCCTTTTAAAAGCTTGACAGAGAATTTGCCCCCCAACTTTGGCTCTATCAAAGTGACCAGTTCAGCTTGCAGAGTATAAACCTCAGGGCACAGCAGGCCCAAGTTACCTACTGGGTAGTTAGGTCAGAGAGACGTAGATATTTTCTTGGCACACGTGGAGTTTGGCAGGTAGAAGAAAGGAGCTGCAAGATTTGACTCACCATCTCTTTATTCCCTTTGCACGCAATGATTGCAATAATTACACTTATGTTTGACCTGTCCTTTGGGCCACTACTATCTGCCTAACCCAGCCACAGAAATTTGGTGTTCCTGGCCCAGCAGCTGCAGCAGTGTGGAGACAGTCCATTGGTCATACTCAACCCAGAAAAGAAAAAAAGCCTTTTCTATAGAAGGAGAATGTAACATTCACAGTCAGTAAAAATTATAAATAATAAAAAAATATTATAGAGAGAGGAATTAAGACTTACTGTTCATAAAAGTTGCATAAACCATGGGTATACTATTTCCCAGCCTTAGCATGTCATTGAGAAGTAGGCATCATTATCGAGATCAGGCTCTGCAGTGTGTTAATTTATATTTAGTGACTAGTTCTACAGAACAGGAAATATGATCTTTAGAGCTAGTTCTCATATTGTGATAATGTAGATTTTAATTTGATGGTTTCAAGCTGTGCCTCATTTACCCAATCCTGCAGAATTTAGAATTAGATTAGTGGGTCATAAATTAAGGGAGAAAACAACTCTATTTGACATAGTCTCTTCACACTTGCTGTGTCTAACCATTTTAGTGGAACTGAATGTCCCTCTTACTTAGCAGTAACTGAAAGATCCCTGTAAATAGCTGTGAGACCATAGAATAGCAACCCACAGAGTCTTTGCAGGCCAGCCAGTCTCCCAACAATATGAACATTTTACGCTGTACACTTAATGTGAGAAACTGTTTTTCGTAATTTATATTTTAGAAGATATTTTTCAAGGACTGCAAAAGACTTTTTTTTTTTTTCTTGGCATGATAACACTCTTTAGTTGCTTCATAAAACAGCAGTAGTTCATCTCTTTGAGATTATTCAAATCCTGTTCACATCCATAAAATTAATAAATCAGTTTCAATACAACTATTTCAAGCTCAACCAGTAATTATGTGCTCATGCACTTCACAGCTTATGAAAATGTCTTTTTTTTTAATAGGAGTTTAGGTCAAAATATCTGTGCTAGGTACAATCTTTGTGGAGAACTAGGGGTGGCTGTTTGATCAAACTAGATGTTCCTTTCCTCCCAGGTCTCCCTGGATTTGGATGGTTTGCTTTTTATGTCAGGGTGGAGGTTTTGAAACGCCTTTTTTTTTGTGTGTTCCTGTGTGTTTTAAGCTACCAGCCCACTGGTTTAGCTGCTGGGAGTCTGGCCATAGTACTGGGCTCATCTGATTGTTCAGGAAACTTGTACCAAGGGGTGCAGACAATGGGTCAGTGACTGGCATCAGTTCTGACACTGGACAAAGGCTTGACCGCCTGCCTGTGAGCATCTAGTGCAGTTCTAGATGCTCCAGTTTCTCTAGTAGGGTCTCCCATGCAATCATGTCGTATTTGTTAGCTCTAATGAGTTGTCCCATGCACTCTGTGCTGTCTCAAATGGTATTAGTCACATGTTTTTGGGAACTGAGTAGCACCCTAAAACCAAGAATATACACCTCTGGCTTGCTGATGACAGGATATCAGTGTCGTTGTACTCAGCATTTCAACCATTTCCTAAAAATCAGGGTGTCCTCAGTGTTGTGGCAGGTGGGTGATAGGTGCCACTACCTTCCAGAAGCGTCTCCATGAAGAAGTCGCTCGGTAGTGCCACATACAACACACTCACATACACCGGACAGCTGAAAGGTGAGCCGACAACGAAGAAGCAGGAAGGGTCTTCCTGTGGAATTCCTTGGGGAGGTTTATTGCAGCCACACACACAAAGGGGAGCAGGGACAAAGATGAAGGCAATAGCCAGGCCCAGGTTTATATATGGGGTCGGTGGGGGCAGAGAGAGAGCAGCAGGGACCAATGGCCTGAGGGCATGGGGGCGGGACACAGGCGGGGCCAGGGTGTGGGAGCCAATAGAGAGGGAGGAGCAAAGGACAATGTGGTGTCAAGGGCCTGGGCCCCGCGTGGGGTTGGAGCTGAGGGCTTTTCTTCCTTTGGTTCGTCATGTCGGAAAAAAATGCAGCAAGAAATCTTCTTCTGCTGTTTCAGAGTTGTTTATTTTTCTTATCAAAACCTTGAAGGGAGAGACAGCATCCCCCGAGAACACCAGGGCAAAAAGGGCAATGGCTGCAGATCAGCAGCTACTTTTATATCTTACTAACAACCATTCAAGAAACAATATGTATCTTATTTTCTTTTCAACACCAGTAAACCCTCATCTTATTGTCTTTTCAATACTAACTTTTTTCCACCAACCAACACACCACAGGAACTGGTGTCAGAGAAGAGAGGAAGAGAATGAGGAGAGAGGAGAAGAAGAAAGAAGGAAAAACCACACCCAAAAATCTCCATCTTGTCCCTATGTAATACATAGAGCAAGATCCTAAAAACTACAGCGAAACTCTCTGTGGTACACTGAACAAAAATCTCTTCACCTCTCTGGTGCATTCAGGTTCTCCCAAAAGTGGAGGGAGCTTCTCCAAAAGCCTAGGTCGCTGGCTAGTCCACTTTTGAGGAGCTCTGGGGACATAAAGAAACCACCAGAGGAGCAGGAGAAGCTTCCAGGCTTCCCTGGACTCCGACATGGGGGAGCAGGGAAGGGAGAACTTTTTAGAGGCCAACAGGCCAACCAGGGGAGCAGAACTGGGGTACATTAGCATAACAAAACAAAGTATTGTGGCAGGAGCCTTCTCTGTCTCCCTGGCCTAGGGAGCATCCCCAAATTTAGGGTCTGTTCCTCCAGTGGACTCTAAAGTCCCTTGTCCAGTAGGCCCTCAAGCCTCCACGCCTCAGGATGGCCAAGAAAGAGTGAGCAAGCACAGGCTTTTAATAAAAATCAGAAGATTTGTGAGTTGCCTGCCGGGTGGGTGATGTGCCCCTGCAGTGCAGAGCAGTGCAGAGTACAGAGGTTAGCTCAGGTCCAAAAGGGAGAGTAGGTGGATTAATGCTTCTGACACAGCACGGAGGCTGCTGGCTGCTGCCTCCCTGAGCAGCTCAGGCCATGGCTGTGTGCCCTCGGGCATCCTCAGGGAGGGCCAGGCAGCAAAACTCCAGGTGGGAGCAGGTCACTGCTGCATTTCTCTGCCTCTGGGAAAGCAATTTTATTCCCCCCCACTCCCAAAAAAAGGAAAATAAATTGATTAAATATATACATATTCTCGTCCTGCTTCTAAAGTGCTGGTTGTCACGACTGTTCCATCATATATTTGACCAGTTGTGCTGTCCTCAGAAAGCTTTTCAGGTGGGTAAGCACAAGATGCCTAAATATGCTAAAAGCTGAGAAGTGCTTGGAAGATAAAAAAGGGAGGGAGTGAAAGAGAGCCTTTTCTCATCATGCCAAAACATCATATACTTGAAAGATAGTGGCTTTTACAACATTTGCAGCCTTTCATACCAGTAAAGATGTAAATTTAAAGCCCAAGCATCCCTTGTATCTGAGTTGTTCTAAAACAATATGTACACATGTTGATGAAACATCCAGCAAAAAATACATCTCTGATATTAGAATAAAACATTCACAGCTTCTTCATCTTTAACAGTAGCTTAGTCTTGGTAAAAAACTATTTATTGGCAAAACAAGCCAGTTCATCAAACTGAGAATAAACCAAAATAAATCTTCTTTTCCCATCAACAGGGCAAAAATATTCTCAAGCGTTCTGCAGCAGGTTAGGCTGGATTCTCAAATGTTTCAGTATATTTGTAAACATCCAAAACCATATTTTTTTTAGACTCATTCAAAACTCTTTTCAAAATGTTACTGTTTTAACATGGTAATGTATATATTGAAATTACCTTGAATTTGAAATTAACAGGTATGAATTAGAAATAAAATAGCATTAAAAATAATGAAATATTTTGATGGCTTTGAATTTTTCTCAGCTTTTTAACATAGAATTTTCTTTTTCTGGGTATCTGTACCAGGAATTTTTTCATATTCTAAATGTTTTATAGAGAATTTCCTTAGAAATTTTAAATAGCGAGCCAAAGGATTGATCTGGTGACAGGTGAAGGAGACCACTGATCTTCTCCTAAAGTTGAAACTTCATGCAAACCCTGTAAAGATAAACATCCCCTTCCATCCTAATATTCTCTTCTATATGAAAGCCATACCCATTAAAAAAAAAAAAACAAACCCAATAAAAAAAAAAAAAAAAAAAAAAAAAAAAAAACAAAAAAAAACAAAAACAAAAAAAACCCCACACTGTTCTGCCCTAAGGAGAGCAAGGAAAGATCTACTTTGATAATGAAGTTTATTTTAAAAATGATAAGAACAGGAAGCATATTCATTGCAATCTGTCTGCCCCCAAAAGCAGATAAAAGTCACCAGTGTTCTTGTTCAGTAGCAGATAGTGACAACTTAGGAGCTTTGATGTAGTGGAGGCTTAGGCTCCCAGGGGGAGAGAGTCACTAACCAAGTCACATATGTATTGATGAAGATTTAGATACCATTTCGCATGCATTTGTTATAAACAGTTTCCCCTTATTTTGACTACAAATTGTATTTAAACTGTTTATTGAACTACATCCACATTTTGTATCAAACTGGGAAAAAATGAAGACTTTCAGCCTGTGTTGGTAAACTCTGCTTTCTCTTTTATTTGATGCCATCTCTAGTTTCATACATGCAGACCTCCTTCCCCATCATGTCCTTCTTTTCCTGTTTTCAAGCTTCAGTATACCCTTCAGTGAAATAATAGGTGCACTAAATGATCTTTTAAATTATTCAGTTTCATCTAGTTAAGTCTGTAGGGTAATAAAGATGGAAAAAGTAATTTATTAAACTTTTTTGTGGTTTACTAGAGCTCCTTTTGAGCTAGCTGTAATGGTGAGCTGCTGGCATAGTCAGACACGGTGAGGCAGCTGGCACCAAAGAGGGACTCAAATCCATGTGTGGGGTATTGCCAAACGGACCAGAAGCCCAAAGATGTATTTAGGTTCAAGTTTTTATTTTTTAAGTCTGGCTATTATTCAATTTGTGGCTTGTGATATCCATAGTTTTTCACTGAAATACTCCCACTCCATCATTAGGACAATTATTTTAACCTGATTACCCTCATTATTAAACAAGCAGTCTGTGGAGCTGTATAAAATAGGTGTCTTTTCCCGTGTGGCCACTGACATCTCCTTGGAGTGATGCAAATTAATGTAACTCTTAAAAAAAATGATCTTGTATATACTTAGTCTGTCATTAGCAGACTCAGTTTCTTGTGAGGTCATTTTTGTGTTGCACTACCAATAATAAGCAAGTCTTACTTTTTTGTTTTGGATTCTGAGAGTATTCAGAGATCTCTGAACTTCCTTCAGACCTTCTCAGACATTGTCTCCCTGACAAAGGTGTTTTCAGAGGATGGAAATTCTGAATCTCTTTCCTTAAGAAAAGAAAAAAATACTTGTAGCATATCAAAGAAATGAGAAGACAGTTACTTAGGATTTATTTTTATATATTGCTTATACACTGAGCCCAGTCTCAAATCCAGGCTCTGTCAAAAGGAATCAGTAAAGGCTTTGGCTTCATTTTAATATATTCCAGCATTTCAGACTTCATGCAGGAGCAGAAAAAATAGTCTTTTATTATGCCTGTCAATTGTTTATCCTTCTTCTCTGCATTTTACTGAAACTTTCATGTTGTGTATACATTGTTTTGGGTAATATCAAACAACACAGCCACAGGAGGTGTTTTTCCTCCATCTACCTTGAAAAATACTCTCATTAAAGGGTTATTAAAGAACTCCTTAGCTGAGTTGTTAGCTGAGCTGTAGCCACAGCAGTGCTCTGTAGCACAGCCACAGCACAGAGGGGAACCATTTTATATTCACACAGGAGAGAAAAGAGACAGAGGGGAGGAGGGTCAGAAGGACACGTGCTAATAGCAAGTGACAGTGAAATAAGTACCTTTTGTGCAAATTAATAGATTAATCATATTTGAGAGCCATTTGCCAATGGTAGCAGAAGAGAAACTTTGAGTAGTGCTCCCTTGATGCTGGGGGAAGCAGGGCTTTTCCAGCTCCTGGCATAGGTTACAGTGTACCGAGCCCAGTCACAGGTTAGAGAAAATCACAGTCCTCAGTTGCTCACTGCATGGGGTCCAAAGAGATGGTTAAAATCCATCACTGCCCTCTGTGACACCCAGCCAGCATTTCCCTTGCAGTGAGATTCTGTATAGAGAGGGCAGGGGTTGTTCTGAGGTGTAAAGTTCCACATACCTGGTGAGCCGTTCAAAACATAGACCTCCCATGTCATCCTCCTCAGAGTGCTTTAGACACAATAGGCTCATTTAGCAAATGGAATTGTCAAGTGCTACCTCCAGCAGTGTCATTCCTGTCACCCTGAACTTCAGGGATATTTTCATATGGGTGACTCCAATTCCAAGTTCCACACATCACCCATACTGTTTTATAATTGTCTGTTGCTTTAGCTGTTTGGATCTTTTTTCTGTTATTACAGAAACCGTTTTTTCATGAAAGGGAAAAGATTTGCACCACTATGGAGTTGGTAGAAGTAGCTCAGTTGAGAGAAGGGCCTGAGGTCCTTAAAATAAAACCTGAGACCCTCAAAGATTTAAGTACAAAAAGAAATTATGCAATTTGGGTTTGAGGAGTCTTTGTAAAACCGCCTGGCTTTTAGGCATTTTGCCTATTAGCTTTCAGAATCTTGTGAGTATAAGCTGTTTGTCATGGTGCTGGTAAAACCCTCCTTCTTCATGTCTTTCCTCAGGAGCAGATACAGCCTTGGCCTTTTAGCAGTATTGTGCTTTCTTTCTGCCATGCAAACACTGCTGTCACAAAACCCCCTTGGCGTTGTTTCTGATCTATGGGAAGCAAATCTCCCAGAAAGAAAAGTTAATTTGGGCTGAAAAGCATCATGTGAACACTTAAGGTTCTGACTTAGAGAACTCCCAGTCTGTCTAGAGAGGAGGAAAGGTTGTTCTGACTGCATCAGGAGACAAACTTGTTCAGTCTCTGTGCACAGAATAGTCAGTGATTAGGAATAAAGCTGATGGCCTGGGAAACAGAAGAGGAGCAAATATTGTTGAAGAAATTTTACTGTTACACATGGGGATCCAGAGTTATAACCAAATTTGTAAATGTACCTTTTAAAGAGCTTTGAAAGGTGCTTCATGTTTCCAGGCATAACACAACTTCTGTGCAGGGCAGGAGAAAGGGAGAAACATCCATAACCAGGGGGTGGGGGTCCTACAAAGTAATTTCTGTGCTTTCTAGGGCAAGATTATTGGTCTCTGAAGTATTTCCTCCCTTGACACAAGTCCATTTCTTCCTTGATAAAGTCATCTTCAAAGGATAAGTGTGTCATGATTTCAGTGGAACAGGACAATAAGAGTTGGCTCCAGATATGGTTTTTGAGAGAGGATGTGGTTTAGCATACTTTAACTACAAATCAAGAAATTCCAGTTGTATTTCCCTGGAGGGCTTAGGGGAAAGGGAGTACTGTACTGTGTACCAATTAAGACAAACACAAAGGGAAGACAAAAAGCTGTTCCAGGAAGATAGGTGTACTGCAGTTATGCAGTTATTGTGTTTCTGTCTGCAAGTAACATTTGCATGCCATTCAAGTATGACTGAAAGAACTAGATGGAAAATGGTTCCATTTTTGTTTTTACAAACCAGTTTTTAATATAACAGTAATTTTTCTGAAATTATAAAATTTCAGTAAAATTATTGGGAATTTCACTGCTTATTAGGTTTCTAACTTATTAAAAAACACCAATGTATTTATTCCTGAAGAGTGTCTGACACTGTTAAAAAAAAAGGATTTCCCATTTCCAGGTATACTGAGCTTCTTTGGTGTTACAGGTCCTTCTCTTTCAATCATGCTTCTCCTGGCAGCTGGGAATAGATAAAACAAGCTGGCTGCTCACGTTTCTGAGGAAGATTTATTAAAAGTTCTTCCTTTTTTGTTCCCTACAAGCCATACTTCTTTCTTTCTCTCTCCCAGACTTTGCCATGAGTCTAGCTGTACAGTTACAGGAATGTCTTAATAAAATGGAATTTTCATTCTTCCATTTTTTAATGCAAATAAGACATATTATGCATCTGATTTTTGCAGATAATATATTCTGAAACAATTTGCTTTCTTTCATTTTGGTATATACTGTTAATGGAATGCCAAACACTGATTCTTTAGAAGTGCCAAGTGATCGACATAGGGTACATTTGCTGTCTCAGGAGTGGAGGAAAAAGTTCTGCTTTCCCATACTGCTGCCTTAGAGGGCATTTCACAAGGCATCTGCTTTGGAAGGGGAAATAATGAATGTGTGTAAGATTTGGAACAAGCCTTTGTAGTTTCTGCAGCCCTAGCCACAGATTGTGCTGTGCTAGAAGAGATGGAGCTTCCTATGTGCTCTCTATCCGTCTTCCCTTTCCCCTCTTCTCTTGCCAGTCTTTGCAGGAGGACAGGGCCTTTTCCATCCCACAAACTGTCAGTTTTTGTGACAAATAATTCAGCACAGGGTGCTGTGCTGCCAGTTACCCCTGGGAAATGGGCTCTGTCACCTTCAGGACCCACTCCAACTTGCCAGCCTCAGGCACTCATTTGGCTTCTGTTGTCAGAGAAGTCTCTGGCTGAAGGAAAACTGAAGAAATGGTTAGGCTTGGGAAGGAGAGCTCTGACTAGTAAAAGCATCCTTTATTTGTACAAGGATACATCACTAATTTGGTTAGAGATGTAATACCCTCTTAAATGGTTCCCTTCAATAGGAGTCATTAATATGTTGCTTCAAGTCTCACTTGTCCTTTTAGTACTGCATGTACTGGGAGTGTCTGTGAGCTTGCTTAAGCAGAGAGGCTCGAGAAGGGAACCAGCCAGGGTTCCCAGTGAGTCTCCTGTGACAGGGCAGTCCCTTTGCAGTGCCTGCAGGTGTGCAAGGCACTGCTGCTCATGGCAGCACTGACCTTTCCTTCTCAGTGCTCATCTGCAGTTTTCATTGAGCTGAAAACATAGCTCCATGTGTTGGTGTTCCATGCACAGGAAATGCCCCTGGTTTTTGTTAAGCAGAACTTTGTGCAGATTCTTTCCCCAAAGTGTGGGGTGAGTCAGCTAATGGTGGGAATTTCGGAGGTTATAGTAACAGAAGAGGACAGGTTAAAGAAAATTACTTGAGTTCAGAAATTTTTGTTTGATTACATTATGGGAGTGTTGAATATGAATATTTCATTAGCAATGTTAAAATAAATTCCATCATTTGTTAACAACAAATAAGCTAATTCCATAAACTAAGGATGTTTTCAGATCCCAAGTTCATCATAATTAAATTTTTCTCTATGTGTGAAGTCTCTCTAGAGATTAGGATTAGGAAGACAAAGGGTTACAAAATAGAAAAAGCATATTGTATTAAACAGAATTGTCAGATCACTACTGTGATTATGAAAAGTGGTGTAAAAACAGATAGTGAGAAACACATGTCCTGGGAGGTTTGTAATATGAGTAAAAAGATAACAGCTGTGAGCAGCTTTATGCCTGGCTTTGCAAAGCTGAACCTGAAGCACAGAGGAAGGTAATGCTGTACCTGATGATGCTCGAGGTGCAAGGTGGGAGACCAAATTCTCCAGAGTCCTGGTTCACTGCATTGTCTTGAAATAGTTGTATATTTTGCTTTAAACAATGTGCAACGTTAATTTAAACAAATTTGCAGCTGAACATTTTAAAGTACTTAGAAGCTGAAACCAAACATAAACATGACTTACTTTTTTACATATTCCCATAATCTTTTATGATCAAATTGCTATTGCTTTTTTTAATCTGTGAAGCTTTGAGTGTTTCCTTCCTGAACTAGAGTTCCATTTTGATTCGTTTGCAGCTTTCTGAAGTGTCTTAAATCATTGTGTAACTTTTTCTGCTTTTTTTTCAGCCATCTGAAGGATTAGAAGCTGTTTGCTTTTGACCTCAGGGAATTTGGCACATGAAGTGTAATTTTGGTTTATAGTGAAGGATTCCTTTACATTAAAGGAAATGATTTAGTGCTAATTCTTGTCGATTATCAAATTAACAGGATTAAGATATGTCCTAGGCATAGAGAAAGTTTAACAGTTGTTCATTTGGTTGGTTAAAGTTTGCCTAAATCCCAAAGTCCCTTTTTCAGTCTCAATTGTATTTATCCATTATTGGAATTTATCATGTGATAGGTGAAAAACTGCTCTAAGGAAACCAGGATGATGCAGAGAAAGTTATTCATTATCTAAATTTTCCCTTCAGCCTAAGTGTTCAGCTGTGCAATTTTCCTGCATTTTTGATCTGCTATTTGAATTCTGCATGTCATTTTGGAAGGCAGAGCTTATGTTCTTTGAACCATATTTCTTTTTTTTTTGTAGAGTGAGCTGATTGAGTTGTTAATTCTGGAATAGCTTATGTAGAAACATTTTATTATTTGAGTGAAGAGAAAAGGCACTGACAGGCTTGAGTGTCAAAGAGCCCTGACCCAGTCCAGGATCCACATCCAGTGTCCATCCTTCTAACTATAGAAAATGAGAAGAGGCTGCATCAGCCCTTTCCCATTAAAAGTTGCACCCAGGCACCGTCTCAGACTGGACATTAATATATATCTGAAAAGTGTTGTTGATGGCAATAGTTTGTAATGATTTAAGTCAGAACTGGGAAGTCACTGTGCTGTGGATGTAGCCACATAAAAGGTCTCTGACATTAAAAGCCTTGCAATTAGATTTTGGTACAGTTTCTAATTAATTAGGTAGTTGGCCTTTTTTTCCACTGTAGAAGACCATTGTGTTGAATTCAGAAGAGTCAGTTTGGGCAGATCCTTTTCATCTTAAGGAAGAAGAGTTTTTAAAGTGGTCAAAACACATGAAGTTTTTAGTTTTTGCTCATGATGGTGGTCAAAGCATTTTCAGTTTGGAGAGTTAATTACCTTAATTTAAAAACAACACAAATTGCCCAGAAACATTAAACATCAATAACCCTGGTTTTCTGACCTGCCACATTTTTTTTTTAGATTACATTTTCAACTTCTGTCATATTTAACTTTTTAGTTCCAGTTTAATACAAAAAAAAATTCAAACCATCAGTATCTTGCAGGATAAGAAAATATCCACTTTTCCCCCACAAGCTTAACTTCTAATGTTCCTTCTAGGCTTTGCTGCTGAAGATTTTCAAGAGTGGCAGCATCCAAAAAACAGATGCTGAAAGAAATCAGAGGGCAAAATAGCTGGTGTTAAAGAAACCAGAGAGCTGGGCTTCCAAGCTGGCATGACTGCAGAGTAATGTGGTGTGAGAACTGCTCCAGACTGGAGGAAGGGTTGGTGGGATAGGCAGGGAAATAAGAGCTGGAGATGATGGAATGTGTAGTGCCCAAACCTGGCTGACAGCAGATGCTGGCACATGAGCAAGGAGGAAGAGGGCAATTACCATGGCTCAGCTTGAAGGAATGGCTCTGAAGGAAAGAAAAAAGTTTGAGATGTGGGGTTTGGCCAAGTGTAGGGTAAAAGGCGATCTCTTCAGCTGAGTTACACTGAAAGAGAATGGAGGCACTGGGGAAAAACTCCTTCGAGTTGGATGTGGAGAGGTAGAAATAATAAGAGGAAGCTAAGACTTGTTCATGCCAAGCATTGCAGAGTGAAAAAAGGTTCCTGGATTTGAAATAAATTCAGCTGAGAAATAAGCCCTGTAAGGAAGTGGAAGAAGCCTCATCATTTGAAATGCTCTAACAGAAGTAGACAAAGCACTCAAAAGTGCACTGCAGGGAGCAGTCTTTTTTTGGCAGGGAGCAAGACTTGGATGACCTCATAGCTTCTTTCCATCTCTATTAGAATCACAGAATTCAAACTCTTTCTCAGAGCAGCAGCACAGCCAGCTCTGAAGGAGTGCCCAGTTTTGGCACCGCAGTCTTGCTTAGTAGCACTCTGCACGTGCCAGCCCCTGCAGATTCCCAGAGCAAGAGTTAATAGCTCTGCTGACAAACTCACTGATTAGTGTGAAGCACCAGAAAGCTGTGCAGTGTATTTTGGAGAGTTTTCATCACTGAATGAACCAGATCTAAAATGGAGCATAAACAAAATTTGCAGTTTCATGTAAGGTAGTTGGGCAGAAAGACAATGTTGCTGCACTTGGATACAGCTTTCCTGCACAGTGATTGCAGTCACTTGTTAGTTATAGCTGGCCAGTTCTTGTTCTGAAGTCAGATTTCAGTCCTACTTTTCTATAGTAAGTGTTTGATATAAAGAAGGTGAAATCTGTTCAATGTATTAAATTGTAACAAGAAAATAATTTTGGCACCTACTGGGGGTGTATCTGCATTCCCCATTAAATCCCAGTCACCAGACTCTGAAACAGCTTTCTCAACTGTACAGCTCCAGTGAGAGAATTTTTATAGAAAAAGTTCTTAGGAACCAGTAGAAAAAAGTTATGGAAAAGACACTCTCCTATACTATTCTGTGTAAATATTACAGTTTCATTGTGTATCCACCTTGGTTATAGTTTTGCAACAGTGAAATAATTCTTAAACATCTTCTGTCTCCCCCCTCCAATGAGACATTTTGGTGGGGGAGAAACTCTGTGTCTGCCCTACATTGGGTCTCACATTCATGTTTTCCCTCTCAGCTTGGCTGCAAACCACCAGAAGGTGCAAAAGCAGCTTTCACACCCAAGGGCAGCACGTTTTCTCCCATCCACTTGATTTTCAGGCTCTTAGCCCAGTCTGGCTCTACTGCCATGTTCTCCTGTGCCTTTCCCAGCAAGACTAGAACACAGAGGAAAACAGCAGGAAGGCTCTGTACTTACTTTGTAAGAGATTGTTTTCATTCCCAGCAAAGAGCTCTGGAGCACTGCTGAGAAACAGGACTGGCCCTTCCTGGACCTGCAGTGCCTGGGAGCAGGTTATGATTGTCTGTGAATTTGGAGAGGGTTTGCTGTCACTGTCCTAGGGAGGCTGCAAGGAGCCAGGTGCTTCTTTGCCAACATCACCTGGGTAGTTCAGAGGTGGTGTTTTTAAGGGTCTGATGGGCCTTGTGCTCTGCATTGTTAGTTTGCCTACCAGAGCAACCTTGATAGTGATGCTGTTTGCTCAAGAGGGAAGCAAAGAAATTTTCAATTGTGTCTGCATTTTTTCAGTGGAAAAAGGGAAATCTCTTGGGGAAGAGTGGGAACAATTGAATTATTTTATGCTGAGGCACAATAATTTTAAAAATTATTGCCTAATGCCCATAATTTATTCACAGTATCTAGTCCCAACAGAGTTAATGAGACAATTAAGCACTTAAAATTAAGAATGTGCATGAGAGTGGGTAACATCAGAATCTCATGTTTTACTTATATTTTTTGAAGTATCTTTGTTGCAAAATATTGTTTATTATTTTGAATTTGTTAGAGGTTTGACAGTGTGTTCCCAAATGGATTGTGAACTTAGCAGAAACTTTTTAAAAAGTGATCCAGGGTTTTGTGTGCTAAGAGAGCCCTTACAGAAAACCTCCAGGAAATGCTGTTTCTATGTTTAGTGCTGTGAAAACTCTGTAGGGATGTGAGGTGGGAAGCACAGAGTGGGAGAGGTTTAACAGAGCTGGAAAGTGAGAAATTGCACTTTCTGTGGATCACCATGTGCTAAAAAATCAGGCAAGGTTAAATGAAATAGGTGGAGAAGGGAACTAGAAAAATACACCAGTGATAATAAGAACAAGATAGGAAGAATAGATGCTGAAAGGAAAGAGGGAATTGTCAGATTTATAACTGTTGATTCATTTCCAGGAGTCATTCCATTGACTATTGAATGCGTTGCTTTATTATTTGTGATTTTTGCTAGGCCTGGAGTTCAGCAACACTTCATGGAGGCATGTCTTAGTGACAGGAAGGGAGCAAAGGCCAGCAGTATCTCTGGGCAGCTGGACAGTTCTGGCATACACTTTTCCTGCCCTGGAGGTTTTTTCTACTGTTATCCAAATAGAATTCTCTTTAAACCTATCTTAAATTACATGAAGTGCTTCTGACCTTTGTTACACCATCACTCTTAACAGTGCTTGTGGCTGAGGTTTTCTAAATTGTCTTTTTTTAATGATTTTCTCAATTTCACAAATGATCATAAATCATAGGTAAGATAACTCCGTCTGTTAAAGGAGGTACCAAGTGTTTGAGATGATGACTATTTCTTCCAAGAGTAGCTACCTGTCTGCAAACACCTATCAAAAGTTTGGAGATGTCAGTTGTTTGGAAGAACTCAGTTAAGGCATTTTCTGTTTCCAGACTAATACGGTTTTTACAGAACAAAGAGGTGTATACGAAGGCAGAAATATTGCATTAGTAGCAACTGATTTTTGCAATATATGATTTCATTTCAATGTTTCAGAGTTATTTTTAAAACCTTTGCTGAATACTCCTAAATGCTTATGATTTGGCAGCCCTTTGTGTGGTTGTGTGCCATTTTGTTGCCATTTGCTGCCACAAGTGTGGCTGATGTAGACGTACCCTTTATGGAGCAGCATTAATTTAGCCTTGCACACACACACATTGTAGAGAAGCTCCCATGCCCTGGCTTTCTGCTGCCCCATGTCTGTGTCCCTGGATGAACAAATGGATGCTGTAGCTTCACTGCTTTTGCCATGAATCCAGAGGTGACTCTACTGCTCCTCAGCCAGTGTGAGGCTCAGCAGGAAATGAGGAGAACACAGACATGTGTTACACCTGTAACACAGCAGTGTAAACAAGGGCAGGATAACATTAAAGGTAACACACAGAGCAGGTAATTAGTGCTTCAGGCTCTGTCTGGGAGTTAAGTGGCAGTTGAACAAGTGTTGAAAGGTGGTTCCTTTTGTAGGTTGGGCTGCAGCTGCCTAGCTGTAGTACCCTTTACATCCTTTTCCTCTCAACAGGACTTGGAAAAAAAGCCTGAAATTCCTGGGTGTTTGGGTTGTATCTTTCTGTTAGTGAGAGGAGCTGTTCACACTGATGTGCAGTATCTCAGGCTTAGCCCTGTCCCATTCATCAAGGCTGAGAGACTTCCCAGAACTGCAGATAAAACACTCTCCACTATTCCTGCCTTGACCTCAACAGTCTCAGCTTTTATAGAAGACTCTTGGAGCAAAGAAATAGGGAAATGAAAAAAAAAAAAAAAAGGAAAGAGGAGAAAGATCTTTTTCCATCTCCTTTATACTTAGGGTCTGAACTTGCCAAAGCTTTGTTCTTCTCCAAAGAGACCTCTAGCTGAGGTCTCTCTGTGTCTCATCCCTCCTTTCCCAAACTGGGCACTGCAATACTCTGTGTATAAAAAGACAAAACAGTCCAAAAAAGATGTATTGTGACTGCTTCTAATAGACTCAGCTTTATGCTCAGCTTAATGGGATCCAGCCATCTCCACCCATTTGTTCCTGTCTGTTTTCTTGTCATCTTTCCCTTTTACATGGCTGGCTTTTAGGCATCTTGTATTGTGGGGTTTTGTCTTTCTGACACCCAGAGCTGAGGGGAGAAAAGAGGTAAGAACAGCTCTTTGGACACAAGTCCGGATTTAGCTTGGTTAAGTGGATTATGGATAATGTTCAGGAGTGGGAAGTTTAAAATTTTCATGGTTGTAAGTTAGTTACTTACCTAGGATACAGGAATAACTAGATGTTACCAAATTTTCTTTGCCATGTACCGGCTGAGATCATCAGCTATTTTAGAATGTGGAAGTCTCTTTCATTCTAACCTGCTCAGTAGTTTTCTAAGGTTAAATGAGGAATTTCCTTCCAGACCATTATACCACTGAAGGAGAGATGACATTCCAGTTGACTTAGTGGGGAAATAAGTTACCTAAAAAATGAAGAGAGACGACCAGAAAGTTATACTCTGAGAACGGATCTGATCTCAGCAGTAATAACCATTTTTCATTAAATGATTTTTCTAAATATTAAAATGTTTATTAGCCACTGTCCATTGAAAATAATTAAAAGATTGCAAATGCAGATTTGAAGCTGAGGCTTCAAATATCATATCATATCATATTTTGATATGATTTTGACTTTAGCTGTTAGCTACTCATGGAATGTGGTTGCTCACTCAGCTCAGATGCTTTTGTGTCTGTGCCCTGGCTTTTATGATGTTCTTGTGGGAAATCAGTATTTTAGATCCCTCTTGCCATGAATAAATTTGTGCATGGAATTCCATTTACAAAAGTTTATCAAAAACAAATAAAAGACACCAACTACATTTGAAGAATTTATTATTTAAGAAAACGTTCACACACATCTTTTTCATTATTTTCCCATCCGTAAGTTTTGACTAATATTAAATATTGGGTCTGATTATGTTCTATATAACAGCATATAAGCTTCGTCTCTTCCAAAAATAACATTAAACTCTGCAACCATTAACCATTCCTTTTAAAAATAAATGTTAATGAAAAGCAAATAAATACAACCATGTATTATACATATTATTTAACAGAGTTCGTTTAGTGGAAAGAGGATCTCCACATAGTTTGCCTCTCATGGAGTCTGGAAAAGTAAGTACTGAAATATTGACCATTTTGTTGTCAAGATTTCAGTTAATATCCATTGCTGTTTATTTTTACACGAATGTAGTGCTGGGGAAGGTGCTATCAGTTGTGCAGATTGATGTCCTTCCTTTTCTGTTGAGGTTACAGCATGATGGCAGTAACTGATGCATTACTGCTCTCTCAGAACCTGTACCTTGGTTTGGGTTTCTTTAATGCAGAAATCAATTCCTTCTTTTATGCAAAAAGAAGGTATTTCATCCCCTGCATGTCATTCTTGAAGCAGCTGGCAAATGTGCCCTTTGTGCTGGCAGTTCCATCGGTGTAGAACCCACATCCAGCGAGAGCTGCTCTGAGATGACCAACGCTGTGCTCACGGGCCACTGGTCACCTGCAGAGGGACTGTCCCTGCTGGGCCATAGCTGTGGGGACAGGTGGGGACACAGGAGCAGGCTCTGATGCTGTGGATGCTCATCTAAAGCTTTCTGTCCATAGCTTTGCATATATCCACGGTCAGAGGATGCTCTCTTTTTGTTTTAGGGTTCAACATCTGCCTCTGTATTTGCTGAATGTCCATTACATGAGGTATTTGGCAGGTCATCATTCTGGGAGATTGCATGATGCCTCTGGCTTTCTTCTTGTTTCAGGCCAAAGTTTCATTGAGGTTTTTCCTATCCTACTATGTATTCTCATAGAGACAGGGACCATTTGGTCTGACTTTTGTTCTGCGTGAACATTTGATTTCTGAGGGGGTTTATTGATGGAACAGCTTTCACAAAGAGAAGCAGTTTTGTCACATTTCCAGAGTATCTCAGAATTTATAATATCTATGGACTATTTTATTTTTTTGTGCTATAAATCTACCTTAACTTTTTAAGGATTTCTTGTAGTTTCTAATGAAGGTTCTTTGGGGACAAAGTGTCAGCATACAATTGCATGAGGTGGTACCTGCTTTCTTACTGTCTCATGTTTTCTTTCAATAGATCCTTCCAGGAGTACGTATCATTATTGCTAATCCAGAAACAAAGGGACCCTTAGGAGATTCTCATCTTGGTGAGGTGAGTCATGAGAACCTGAACTTTGTATGCTCTGAACTGAATTGCAGAGACAAATCTCTTGTTGTGCATGCTAATGATTTCCTACGATACATCTTATCAAATGCCCACTTAAGAAAATAGTGAATTCTACCGATATTTATAAAGTGTGGATCATGATACTTGGGTCATTATTATTTAGTTAGTAATTGTTAATAAATTGTTGCTAATAGTAATAACTGAAGTTTAAAAAATGAAAAAAATTTATTTTTGCTAACTGTATTTTGTACTTGGTGCTTCACTAATTCTGATGGAAGTTTACATGAAAAGTAAGTTTATAGATTAGCTCAATTTCAGCTAGATGGTTTTCTTGTGCTGTTCTTTATAATCATTGTGCTTCATTGCACTGAAGTACTCTCATTAGCTGAGTTGAGCAAAGCTATATGTTTTCCAAATTTATTTTATGTTTCTAGACTGAGGAAAAAAAATTATGTTGTTTTCAAGCAGTTAAAAATCTAGTTAACAAAATGAAGAACATGTTTGATCATAATTAAAACCACAATCTAATTTGTGAGTTTCTTTAAGAGTTCATTAATTTGGAATCGTTAAAATTTCCATGATGCTTCGAGTTCGATGGAATGAATCCTTCTCCATAGGGGAAGGTCCCTGGCCTCCTCACTCCTTAAAATAATCTGTCTGTCTGGTGTTCATGGAGGATGCTCTGCTGGGGTAAATACACTGAACCAGGAGTGGGGAACTTGGCACGGCTCAGATCTGCCCTGCAACTTCAGCAAAAGTAGATTGGGGTCTCTGTGCCTGGAACTGGGTCAGTTATGGGTTCAGAAACAGATTTAAAGGACATTTTTAGTATTACCTAGCTAGGACTGAAAATATTTGCATCAAGAACTTTCACTAATGCTTCATTCTCGAAAGCTACTTCAATTAATACCAGTATAATTGCTTTTAACTTAGATATGGGTTCACAGCACTCACAATGCCAGTGGGTATTTTACCATCTATGGAGATGAATCTTTGCAATCAGATCATTTTAACTCAAGACTCAGCTTTGGAGACACACAGACTATTTGGGCAAGAACTGGTTATCTGGGGTTCCTAAGAAGAACAGAACTCACAGATGCAAATGGAGGTAAGAGGTTTCTCATCATCTAGGTCTATGCAAATAATTTGGATTATTTGGAGGGTGATACTGCATCTCTGGCTCTGTGGTACCTAACATGCTCCATCTGTGAAACCTGTAAAACTGCAAAAAAGCCTTAGTTAAAATAATCAGAAAATAAATCAGAGGGCAAGATTTCCCTACTGAAATAGTTGCTTTTCCTTTGCTGGACCTCAGATGCTATAAATCCCCTCCACCAGTGACCTTTTGGCACTGTTAATGTACCCAGTGCTTCAGCTTGAAAAATATGAAATGCAGCTGGAACTGCCATCATTTGCTCTGGCAGTTGTGTCCCCAGGAACGCATTTGTGCATGTGGAAAAAGCCCTGTCCCTCCTGTGACCACCACCTCCTCTGTTATAAACCTATTCACAGGAGCTGTCCATTCCTCAGATTTTCCTGTTTTTAACCCCACTGGTTACTGAAATGTAACAACGAGCAGTAGCCTGCAAGAGAAGCTGTGGGGTGTTTGTGTTTCTGTCCAGAAGGTACAGGATTCCCTTACTTGTTTTGATGAAATTCCTTGTCTCATGTACACATCTAGGTGAACTGGTGCTGGCAGGCACACAAAGTCTGTGCTTGGGAAAATGGTTTTTTCTGTGATTTTTGTGGAGCACAGTGCCACAAGCAGCTGTGGCTGAGCTGGTCAGGGAAGGCTGTTGGCCAAGCAGGGTGTCCAGCAATGCTGCAGGCACCTCCAGGGGTGATCCCAGGGCTATTAGAACAGCTACTATTCAGCCAAAGAAAGAATTAATCAAATCTGAAAACATTTTAGTAATCCCTGTGGATTAGGCCTGCTGCCCAATGTTGGCACCTTCTGAAGAGATTTAACTTAAGGTTGCACAGGCTTTTTTCATTTCATAATGATAGCCCAGCTTTGCATTCAAATAGCTTAAGTATTCTCCTAGCAAAGAGTTGCTCCATTCTCCTCCTACTTTTAGCTCCCAATGCAGAAAGTTCTCAGCCCTTTATTAGGTAGAGCTCATATTGCCATTACAATACCAGCACACAACTATCCAAATTCATGCAAAAAGAGTCAGTTATCTGCTGTTAGCAAATATTTTTATGACTAGCATGTAATTGTTTATTTTCAGCCTAGTATCTTTTAAAAAGTGTAATTTCAGCCTCATTTATTTCTTTATTAGGTAAAAAATATGGGCTATAAAAGTGTTATGCTTAATTTACCTGAATGAGCAATTTGCTATCTAGCTACAGCACATGTTTTTAGTTTATTGATAATCACCTTTGTAATACACCAAAAGCATCTGTAGTGACCATCTCAAAGCAATTGGAAGAACATCAGCCACACTATTAGGATCAAATCTGTTCTTTCTCTTTGAAAAACCAGAGAGAAACAAGAAACTTGTTGTCTATTCAGAGTGCCTTAAAAAAAATGAATCTGTTCTGCATCCACCTGGGAGAAAAACAGGAATTTATGCTGCTGTCTTTGGATAAAGATTTCTGCCTTTGTCTTTTTCAAATGGGAATAGTGTTTCTGCCTTCCCTTCTTCTGTCTTTTTGCTCTGCATTGAACTTCAGTAATGGAAAATGCTCATTAGTTCGGAAATCACTTCGGGCTTTCAGAAATTCGAGGATAACTTATGTTGTACTTATTTTACTTAATTCTTAATGTGAACATTTTTATAATTTAATGTGCTGGAGAATAAAATCTGTCTTGTTTTTTTTTTTTTTTTCCCTCACCACAGAACGCCATGATGCCCTTTATGTGGTGGGTGCATTAGATGAAGCCATGGAATTGCGAGGGATGAGGTACCATCCGATCGATATTGAAACCTCTGTCATTAGAGCACACAAGAGCATCACAGAATGGTAAGGATTATATAACACCAGAGCCCTTATAAAAAGCTGAAATATCTATAATGTCTGAGTTTTTTCCTTGGATATTGCAATTGATCCAGGAAATGGCCTGTCAGGATGGTCACAGGATTTATAACCCAGCTGCCAATGTGTTCTTAGGATGAAACTTTTCACAAACAATTTAATCAGAAAGGACTGATTTCTGAAAAGTTCATTTGGTATGTTTCTTTTTTTTCTTTTTTTTTTTTTTGAAGGAGTAAGGAAGCAAACATTTCAAATAAATGAACACACTAATAAATTTTATTAGTGAGCACACTGTTATTTTTTGAATTGGTTATTAATAAATGAAGCAGTGATCAAATCAAGGTCACGATGGAAATTGAAGCAGTAAATCAATGAGTTAATAATGGTGTTGTCTTAATCAATGTATCATCCTCAGATGTACACAACAGGTAATCATTTCTTGAGGCCGATGAGCTCAAATTGCTTTTCATTATTCTTGCATCAGAAGACTCAGTCAGGTAGTTGTTTTGTTTTGATACAACCTCTGCTCAGCTATTCGCCTTTCAACCCAAATGAATCTGTTGCAATAGCCAGAGCAATTTAGTGCATTTTTCTTTTCAATCCCGGCTGCAGAGGTGTGGCCTGGAGCAGAAAGCTTAATAATGAATGAAGCACAGCAGCTGAACTGGTTTCTTTAGTAAAAGACTTTGCTTTTTTCTGAAATATCAGTTAAAATGGATGCATTTAGTTGCTTGGCTGACTGTAACTGAGGTTTTGCCTTATTTCCTCCTCACAGAGCATCATCACTGCTGGTATGTGCCAGACAGGCACTACACAGGGAGCTGGGCTCTGTCCCTTCATATAGACCAGTGTGAACACTTTAGGAATATCATGAAATTCCCCTTGAAAACATGTCAGATCAGTACCAGCAGTTTTCAGATAAAGCTATTTAAGGACTGCTCTGTTATAAGATGGCCATAGATTCATAAATTGATGTGTTCAGCAGTAACTGTCAGAGGTTTGTGTCTCCTCAAATTATGAACTCACAGGCAGTGAATAAAGTAGCCATATCACTGCAGAAATGGGTTTCAGTACCAAAAAATGCTTAAATTATGTTCCTGCTTTCAAGACTGCTGAGAGCACTTTGAGGGTCCTTTTTGTTCCACAACCATGGAAATCCTGAGTGAGAAAGTGGCAACTGAAAGAGGATTGGGGGTAAGCTGGAACAACTGGAGAAAAAGGCCACTGAATTTCTGCAAGAAGGCAGAAGTACATGCAGATAATTCTCAGTGCCTTCACTCTTCCTGGTAGCTGGGTACAAGGCACAGGAGTGAGAATTCAGAAAACACTCTGTACTGTTGCTACCCTTTGCCCAAAGGCCAATATTTAAGGCAAATATTTCAGGGTTGTTTTTTCCTCAAAAAGAGAGATTGCTGATGAATTAGATGTGTCTCGGATGTGGTGCATGCGGAAAAGGGACACACAGTTATTCAGAGTGACAATGTCTGGTTTGCTCACAGTTCCCAGCCTCTTCCTAACCAACACTCTGCCAAATAGCCATCATGCAGTTTTCATTCAGAGCCCTTGTCCTGACTGTCCTTGACTCCTCTCACATATCTTCTCTTTCAGCTTCTCTTAGAGACCCTCCTTTTGTCTGTGCAAAACACCGCTTTCAAAATAATAGCCAGCTAACTTAACTCTTCTTTTTTTAATTTACAATTTGTATATCCCTTTCTGTGGAGAGGGACATGAGCCTCTTTTCTTCTTTTGGTTACAATGCTCCATTAAGGATTTAACCACATCAATTCCTGTTGCACACAGAAGGTGCTGAGCATGTCCAGTTGATAGATTGTAAAAACAGCCTACAAGAAACGCAGCTCATTTTGTAACACTGGACACCGTTGAGGGACTTGGGGATTTGCTGACTGACATGTGATCCTGCTGGCCAGCTTCTGTCATTGAGGATCAGATCTGAAAGGTCATTTAAAATTATTCTTGTTTCTTAAGAAATTTTAGCACAAAATCAACAACCTTTGACTCTGGACCTCCTGTGTCTCAATATGTAACAAGTGAAAGAGGGCCATGGTCTGGTTTTACTGGGATGTAAACCCACACCAGGCATTTTGAAAGTGTTTCTAATACCACAAAATATATTGAAAAATAAGGTATGTGTTTTAATTGAAGCACATGGTTGATTCATTTAAATGTCAAAGTCTCAAAGGAGGAACAGAACAGAGCTTCCTGGAATTTGCTCAGAGGTAGTTTATACACAAAGCTGCGCAAGATATTTGGAGAATAAAACAATTAGGAGCTTCTTTCCCTGGAGGTGTTTTGACAACTTCCTTGTTTTTCCTGTAGCATTTGGTGACACGGAAGGAGCAGGAGGGGCCATTCCCAGCTCAGTGCATTGACTGTTTTGCATTTCTTGGGTGTGACTTAACTATTGGGACTCGATTATTTCTTCAGCAAAGGGCAGCCTTCCTGGTCCCTAGGTTTTTGGTTTGAGTTTTTTTATTCAAAAAAATAAAAAAACTAGAAAGTTGATGTATGCATAAGAGATACACACTGGCTAAGGTATCTTCTTCTCAAGTAGTAAGAACATAAAGAGCGGTATTTCCTTTTACTTCCAGTGGTCACCAGTGAGTTAGAACCATGACATAGGAAATGAGTTTTAAATTAAATTGAGGCCTCTTGGGAGTGTCACTGATTTTAGGACTTAATAGAAGCGTCATGAAAATTTTGGGAATCAGTTTTCTGAATTCAGACAAACTAATTTATTCTAAGCCATGTTTTAGGGACCTGCTCCTGAATCTTGCTATTAATTGCTTTCCCAAATGACAAACTACCAGTAGTTTCCAGGCATGGTTTCAAATGCTAATTTATATTTCAATGAAACCTACCCACTTTTTTGTTTTTTTGTTTTTTTTTTTTTTTTTTTTTTATTTTTTTAATAATACTAATTTAGATGTTTGTACAGCAGTCGATAAAATTCCAGGACCTCTCTGCAGATGGTCACCTGTGCAGATTGATACTTCACTTCGTTAATATTCAGCATCAGTCAGAACTTACTAGAATGTCTGTGAAAACATAATTACAAACGAAAATTCCTTTCACAGCAGTACTAAGTCAAAAGGGGCCTTCTCAGCCTTGCTTTGGCTGCTCATTAGTTTTGCAGATCAATAAGCACATAAGAATTCAAGCAAACAGTACTTGGGCAAGATATGAAAATATTTTTTTTTTAAGAGTAAGTACTTTTCTTCTAAAATCCATTCTGTCAAGCATCAATGTAGAGCACATTTTTATAGCTAATTTTTGGGCAAAGTAAGATATGTTTCCACAGTACATGAATTTTCAGAGCTGTCTTAGTAGGCTAAAACAGTGCATTTCTGTCTTAGTCAAGCATTGACCTTAGGGTAAGAAGCTCTTTTTGAAGATGGCTTATGTATATAATATATTCTGACTTTTTCAGATGCTTATGCTCAAGACAGTTCTGGGAAGTTATCCCCTGATTTTATGAGGTAAAGGCGAGTAAAGTACAGGGCTTGATGTATGGCTTACATCTGTAGAATAATATTATTTATTAGGTGGAATAAATTAGAGGAAGAGGTGTCTTAAACACCTGCAAGGAAGAGTGAGATTGCTTTTTGTGGCTCAGCTGTGCTGACCTCCCATGAGATGCAAGAGTCTTTGGAGACACCAGAGATGTGAGGAGGATGAGGATGGAGGGAAGCTGTAAAACTGCTCTGGATGGAAGCATACACCAGACTTTGATACCATCCCAGCTTCCATATTTGGAAGGATAAATGCATTATCCTTAGCCAGAAATGGTCCCAGGTAGCAGAACCCAAAATTTACCTGCTTTGGCTCAAGGGCTTAACCAAAACTTTGGGGTCTTACAAAGTTCTTTTACCAAAGAGGAGATGCTGGGGATAATGGTGTTCCCTTGACTGTCTCAACTGTTAATTGGGAATGTTAAAGCTCCTGTCCCCTTAAACGAAACAGAAATAAAAGAGCCAAAATAAAACAGATGGAGACACAGCCTTATTTCTGTGGAAACCAATTGGTCCAGAAGAATTGCAGCTTTTTTGTGCTGAGCTCTGCCCTGCCTGGACAGCAGCCAGCCCATTCCCAAAGGCGTTGTAGCCACATTTACCGAGCAGGCGCAGGGAGGATGCCCC
The DNA here is from genome assembly GCA_013400515.1 of Erpornis zantholeuca. Classification (NCBI taxonomy): domain Eukaryota; kingdom Metazoa; phylum Chordata; class Aves; order Passeriformes; family Timaliidae; genus Erpornis; species Erpornis zantholeuca. The sequence continues at coordinate 117,341 of VZTN01023399.1, forward strand.
CTGCCCGGGCACCCCTGTCCGCCTGCACTGTGCCTTCCCAAGGCTCCACATCCCTTCACTAGCAGGGGCTATCCCACAGATCTTTCAGCTCAGCCTATGCTCCTGCTGTTCTTCTCAGTGTCTCCTCTCTTAATCTCCTTGGTTTTCTGGGCTGCTCTTCAGAAAACCCCAGAGAAGGCACCTCCCCCCCCACACACACACACACACACACACATATTACTCCATGAACACAGCAGAGCCGTGGCACTTCCCTGGGTTCAGAGGGAACCACATGCTGTCTTACTGCCTCCTTACACAACAGGCAAGTTTCTGTTTAGTTCAGCCTAATGCTTAAAATTGCAGCAGTATTAAGGAGAGAGCTCCTGGGGCTGTTCTGCCCTTGCCTGCAGTGTGTTCTCTCTTGCTGCTCACACTTTGTGCTGAGCACACTGAACAAGCCCAAGGAGCTCCAACAAAAGGTAACCAAGGTGGAAGAAAAAGGATAAAAAAGGAAATGGGTAAAAAAACCCCACCACTAATATTATTTTTTCTTTCGTTCCAGTGCGGTGTTTACCTGGACAAATTTATTGGTCGTTGTAGTTGAGCTGGATGGATCTGAGCAAGAAGCTTTGGACCTTGTTCCTTTGGTCACCAACGTGGTCCTGGAGGAACACTATCTGATTGTAGGGGTGGTGGTGGTTGTGGACATTGGTGTAATTCCTATCAACTCCCGTGGAGAGAAACAACGTATGCACCTACGAGATGGATTTTTGGCAGACCAGCTAGATCCCATCTATGTGGCCTACAACATGTAGTCTTGTACCTTAAAGCTTCCATGGACTTTACTATAGATGTATAAAATTTTTTTGTGTCCACTAAAAAGTGTGCAGATAAGATGCTGACACTCATCAGAATGGAACTGTTTCTATTACGACTTTTCAAAGCAGTCACGATTGGCAGGAAATAAAATGTGAAATGTTTTCTTTTACCACTAAATTTTAGAAAAGAAGGACTATGGGGTAAGGCCCTTCAGTGTGTTGGAAAAGCCCATTTTTAAACTTTTTTTTTTGCTTATTGGACAATACTGCTTTTTGAGTAAATGTGGCTTTGTATTTTACATTAAGTAAGCTGAAGTAGATTTTTTTTTATTCTGCCCTCCAAATGGATTCTTTTAAAATGATTTGCATACTAATACAAATAATTGTTTCCTTCATTTCTTTTAATATATCATAAAAAGCTGATGAATACAGATCCATTACTAACTTAAGCCATTTTAGATCCCACATCTTAGGAAACTATGTAGTGGTACGAGGAGAAAACCCAAAGTAGCACCTTTCAATTAGAAAACTTGCAGCTTTCTGTCAGAGATGCTGAAAGCCCAAAGGCCAAAGAGCCTTTGCCGTTAGTGTTAGAATGGAAAAAAAATTTATAAATAAGGTGTATTTCGGCAATGAGCTTGCAAATATCTTTGTACTAAACTAAAAAGATAAAATAAGTTAACTACTTCTTCTGTAATTATGTACAAAACGTTTAATTTATTTTGATCTCTTTAGAAGTATAAAAGAGAAGAAACATTCAAGAATATTAAACTCTTGAAATGTTTGCTAATATAAAAAAAAAGTGTTGTATTATCTTGAGTGGATAGTATCACATCAAATATATATATATGAAATATAAATTCACTAATGACAAAAGATTTTAAAGTTTAAAATGCAGTACTTGTCACTTGCATGGTGTCTCCCACTGTAGATAATCAAATGTTACTCACAAATTTTTTGAAAAAAGAAAAAAAGCAATCCTGGATTGCTAAGTGTCCCTGTCAAAAAGAATCCTCTAGATACCAGCAAGTGGAATTATTGCTGCCTTTAAGGCAGTGAATGAATTTAAGACTAAAAATGCACTACAATAATTTTCTTTTCTTTGCCATGGAGGCAACAATAAATATTCGTGCTGGCATGTGCATACACTTGTTAGACTTAGAAAAGGCAGGTTGAGGAATAGCACTGTTGTCTAGCTGCAGAACTTTGTTGCACAATTTTTTTCATTGTTTTAGTTGGTGTTTTTACTGCTATAAGGAAAAGTTTTGGGGTTTTTTGCACAGAGTTATCAATTTGCCTCTCAGCTAGGACACATAGCTCGGTGGCCAACGCATCCAGTTTACATTTACAGGAAACGATTGTTTTGATGGTCTTTAATTTATTCCTTAACGGAGAGGAGTGTACAGTCACTACCACCCTTTGGCACGGATCGTGCATCTGCTAACTAGTCCCTAAACACACTGAAACATCAGAGGAACCCATCTGCCTGGTTAAGGAATGGAGGAGTCCCCTGGTCTCCAGCCTGAGGCCATCACGGGAGAAGAGTAGGAGAACATGCATCACAGCTGCCTTCATTTTACTACCTTTGGAGAAAAGAGGGGTTTGATTCTCCAGTTCTGTTGTCTTCCCTGCCCCCCGTGCCCCTTTTTTTTAAAACCTTCCCCTTCCTTCATGTGGTTGTAACTGAATTGACCTGTTTGTGATCAAGAGTGGGATTTACCAGCTGCAGTCCAAGAATGCTTTTCTTATTTGTCCCAAATGACGTTCATGTGCTGGCTCTCATTACCGGATATGCATGACTAAGATTGTTGCAGGGCAAATGTTATCATGTTTATATCACATATAAGGGAGTCTCAATGCTGGGTGTTAAAAATCTTTTTAAAAGGTAGGGACGTTTTAGTCTGCATGTACAGTACAGAGCATCTCGCCACGTCAGACGCGTTTTCTTTCAGACCATCTTTTCCGCCCTCACTGTCCTGTGAATAGCCCTATTCATGCTCTGCAGACCAATCCCATACTTTGTCAAATTCATTTTCTGCTCCCTAAAAAGAATAAAATCTGTTCTTAATGGCAAGTTGTTGTAAGGTTTCAGACAAGATGTTGATTGATTACAAACATAATTGCAGTGTGTGAACTAACTTGTGAAGTCCTGCTATCGCTGATCTCAGTACTGCAAAACAAATCTCGCTGTCGTTCAAAGCATCACTTTAACCTTCACGAAGTCAACTTTGCATTTGTAGAGAATAAAAGAACTGCAATGCAGTTGTGAAACGCAGTTAATAACAGCTCTCTTCTGCAACCTGTCATCTGTGGTTGTTAAATCCTGAGTTAAGAGAAATGATAAACTGAGTTTCTGGTTTTGTTGTGCAAGCAAAAGGAAGGAAACATTTAAGCACCATCAGACTGAGCAATAAAGAAGGATTGTTCTGTATTAGAAACTGTACTGTAGATAAACCATTCATGAGAATGTATAAAATGTTTGTCTTGTGACCTTGTGCTTTTGGAGTCAGACAAAACCATGTAATCAACTCGATGCACATGCACAAAAAGAGAGGGTACACAATGAACATTTAAACACAAAACTAATCAAACAGGAGCAGATTCCTCATGGTGCTTGTTTATTATATATATTTAATCCTGCTTGACACTTTACCCAAGGGAAGACTGTCCCTTTTATCAGTTGAATGTTAGCAGCGTTATTTCATAGAGTGTGGTGACTGGTTAGAGAAATTCATGTAACTCAGCCAATCACAGATTCAAACAAAAATTTTTATGTGCAAAGGACAGCAACCTTCTTGTATGTTAAACCACCAGTACGCTTTGTACATCTGTGATAACGCCTGTTTTATATTCAAATGAACAAATAAAAGCTTTTATTTTTGTTGCTCTGAAAATATCAGTTTCTTAATTAGTCATCTAAAATGGAGCTTCTGAGAGCTGCGGATGCTCAGTGGAGGAACATGGAGAGCTATACTGTAATTTTATTTTGTTTACCTCTCTTGTTGCATAATTTATTAGTACAAATCATTATACTTTTAACAATGTTTAAATACTGGTGTGGGCATTTATTGCTGAAAGACTTTCATATGGCAAACAAATGTTTTTTGTGAAATGTTTTTTTAATTCTTTTTAATATATTCAAATATACTGTTCACATTTTTGCTGAAAGTGTAAAGATTATTGTAAGCTTGGTAACATTTTGTGAGAAGCAATAACAAGCATTAGTACTGTAAAACTCCTCAAATTTGTCACTTATCACTTTTGTTGCAAGGTCTTGCTACTGACATGCTGCTAATCAGTCACCTAAGGAAGTTGCTGATCAGGTGTTACAGCTCTGATGGAGCTTTCTGCCAGTGGAAGTCTTTGGGTTACTGCTTGGTCACTCATATGTGGGGCTGGAACCTCCCTATCAATTCAGTAACCTTGGGTGGCCAGATGATCCCTCTTGGAAATGTGATCTGCCTGTTTCCATTGGCCTTTTCCAAAAAGACTCAGCTCCCAGCTGCTGAGTAGCAGTGTCTCCAGAGAAGAGGTTTGGCCCCAGCTCTCATTTTCCGAATGTGATTTCGAGGGGTGAAATTCTGGGTCCTCATGCCTTCGGAGGCCTGTCTGAGAAATTCAGTGCATAAAATCCCATCTCTGATGGTTCAGATTTCAGGTTCCTCATCACAAGAGGTAGGTGCAGTTTTGTGGAACCACAATTTCCCAGAGCAGAGAGAGAGGTCCAAAAATTGTGCAAGTGAGAAGGCAAGATAGAGATGGCAGAAGGAAGAGGATGGCCGAACAGCAAGTAGATCCTGATTCAATTTTACAAATCGTTTCACTAAAGAAAAAAGGGGTTTGATTTTTATGTTAATGGGATTAGGGTTTTTAAAAGGTGAAAATATTTAATATCCACAATTGAAAAATAATTTTGGCAAGAGGTGGCTATAACACTGCAAACCTGGTGGGAAATCTCAACAAAAAACCCTGTAGGATTAGAAGAATCATGCACAATTGGAACAGCATAATTTATTATCATGATACTAAGAATGTAAAAATTGGAAGAAAAGTTTGATAAAAACCATACAGCTTTCCTTTTCTGGTTTTCAACACAAAGATTTGCTTTATGCACTGTTACTATGAAGGAAGGGAGGGAGAGGCATGCACAGAGATCAACAACAAATTCTCACCAGTCGCCTTGTGAGCAAAGCTGAGTTTGGGGGAGCTTTGAGCTTTCTCCAGCACAGCTTCTCACAGTCACCCACTGGGCCACAGAACCCTCTGCACCCCTGGAGAGGCAAATCCAGCTGTGGCTCTTGCCTGGGCACACTTGTGGTTTGAGGGGGTTGGGCCAGGCTCTGTCTGGATGGGCAGTGGGGGAGAAGTACAGCCTACAAGTCATCCCAAGAGGGGTGGACCCCACTGTCCCCAGGGTAAGAGCCAACTCTGATTTTGAATTTTTTGTTGCTTTGTTTTATTTGAAGAAATTCTTGCTTTAACACTCAGATTTGAAAAGGAATAGGAAAAAAAGTAACCAGATTCTACATGGTGAAAGTAGAAATTAAGCATTTTGTTTGGGGATAAAATATACAATAATATATTGTTAATTTTTTAAAAAACATAAATGTATGGGATTTTTCACATCTGGAGCACTCCATTTGGCAGCCCACATTCCCAAAAGCTCTCACTCACCTTACCATGATTTGGCACTCTCCTTTTCATGGTTTTTCTTGTCTCTCACCTTTCTCACCTTAAAGCTGGTACAAAGACCGTCTAAGTTTTGCCTCATTTGTGCTGCACCTGACTGAGATCAGCATCTCTGAAACAGCAGCTCCCTCTTTCTTACACAGCAGACCAGGATCAGGCCATCTCTGCACCATTTGGCATCATCCTGACACTGGGAACTGTGTGGCATTTCAGATTCCCTCAGGTTCACTAAGCAGGTCGTGCTGCATCATGCCAGTCAAAGTCAGTGCTCTTTACTTTTTTCTGGTCTGCATGAACAGGATTTCTCCAAAGCCAAGGCACTGTTGTATTCTCTAAGATCCACATGGAAAAAAAAAAAAAGGTCTTTTTCCTGGGAAGCCCATGATAAATCTAACAATATTTTTTTGAAACTATTGCAAAATATTCTACAGCAATGGCCAGTTAATGGGTGGATCCTAAAAGCACAAAGCTGATCTTGTTCTTATTTCCTGCTTTGGTAGACTGATGCTCATAGGCATGTGGAGGGTGGCTGGAGGAGGGGACAAAGCTGATGAAATCTCCACAGGGAGTGGCTTCCAAGTGTAACTGGCAGCACATGGGAAAGGTTTGCAGATGCCGGGAGAGGCACCAAGAGAAGTGCTGTACTGAGCTGTCAGGGTAAGACAGCAGTGGAGGAAGCCATAAATGAAGGGCAGTTTTAAGAAGAGCATTTGGTGTAGAAGGGAAGGCCAGGAAAGAGAAGATTGTGCATATGGAAATAAAGATCAGGCAGTTGAGACTATCTAACCCCGTGGCATCAGGCACCCAATTTTAGGGGCCTAAATTTTAATTTTCTCACCTAGGGGAGTGCATTTCAATCAGGAAGCTCCAGATGCTGGGACACACCTTGCTGCTCTTAGCCCTGGGTTCTGACTGGCAGCTCGGGTGAACTGCCCCTGCTGAACTGAGCCAAGGGCTCTGAGGTAAGACTCAGGTGGTATATGGAGGTAGGAGGACCAACATTTCAAGGCAAGGACAGAGTTTATTCCAACCCCAGTGGTTTGGGAAACTAAAAAACTATGAGGTCTGTATCAGGTAAATGATAGAAGAACAGAACCCTGGGAGAAGACAAGAGTAGGAAAAGCAGCTGTAGGCAAGAAGAAAATAATGTTTCCATGAAGCCAGATTGGGAGGGGAGCATGGCACAGCCAGTATTCACAGACCAGCAGGAGACAAGAATTTGAGCCCACAACTGCCCAAAGGAAATTAGTGGCTGAGGAGGTACAAAGGAATTAAACTTTCCATTGCAGCCACACGTGCTCATTAGCATTTCTAGGATGCCTCTCCCAAACATTTGGGTTTGGATACTTTCCTGAAACCCACAGGAGGATTTTTTTTTTGCATACCCCTCTCTCCTAACCACATGTATCTGTGAGCTGGGGTGGGGCTACACCCTCGTGTGCCTTTGCAGGGTCCCTGCATGGCCCAGTCCAGGCTGGCTGCTGCAGGGGCAGGGATGGACTTGCACAGTCTGAAAATGCCTCTGGCTGCCGGCGCAGACACTGGGCATCCACCATGGAAACACACAGCCCCCCCTGCCAGTCCAGGCTGTAGGGCCACAAAAAATGAATGGGGAGTTGCTTCTGTCACATCTCTTTGTTTAGCAAAGAGAAAGAAGAAGTGTGGTCTCAGCTATAATTATTTTTCCTTCAAAGGAGGGAAGTCTTTTTTCATCTTGGAGCAAAGCATTTTTGCAGTACAAGAGGCTTTTAACTTCTGTTTTAGGCCACAATAAAATGACTATTAGAGATCACCGAGTTACAAAAATTTTCTAACAAACCCCATGTTTTCTTAAATGAAATCTTCCATTAAAAACTCCAGTTTCCAGTGGATCATCTAACAGTAGCCTTGCTGCCAAACTGGTCTGACTGCATTTTGCTATGCCTGCATGAGGCACATGTGCTGTCACTGCACTTTACTTACAACCACCAGCACCATTTATTTCTCCAGCATGATAAAGCCAGTTCATCTGCACGAGAGACACAAAGTCAGGATGCAAGCTGTTAGTTTGGGATGTAGCTAAGTCCCATTTTGATTTGGAAATGCAGAGCCACAGGAATAATAATAACAATTAGGTTTGCAATGGGATGCGGGATTCCAGACACTGCTTTTCCTAACCAAATGGTGATAGCAGTAGTTGGGAAAGGTGGAAACACTCGCTCTGCCCAAGGAGGTCCTGAGTAGGATCACAATTAGGAGAAAAAAAGGCAAATTCTGAACAAGCTGTTACTAGAAGCCCATAAATAGGTTCTGTCTCTGCAGATGATTCTGTACAGAGAGTGTACTTCCATGACCCTTGGGCTAAAGAGAAAGGCTGTGGAAGTGGATGTAGTACCAGGGGCAGAGGTTGACAGTCTGGGCTGTGCCTGGCTAAGGAGGAGCTTGGGAAGCTTTCGGTTCTTAGGCTTGAACTCTTGCTACTCTCTCGCTGCAGGGCTCCTCTCTGTGGCAATTGTTGCTTAAAATTGTCCATAGCTTTCAAAGGGAGCTCCTGCACCAGGACAAGTCCGAGGTGGCTCAGAGGTTTCTCAGTGTCTGTGGCACTTCAGGACAGATCCACTCCCTGCAGCAGGGACCCTGTGTGAGCCACCTCCTGTTCTCCTTCCCAGCCCCAAAATCCCAGTGCCACCCCACGGACTGGAGGGAAAGAGGGAGTTTTTCTTGCAAGTGCAGCATAGTCCCCACCCAAATTCAGCAGAGAAAGGCAGCGGTGGGAAGGGTTGAGCAGTGCTGGGCTCCAGCTCAGCATCCAGCACCGACTGCCAACAGCTCAGCCAGCATGGAGCAGCTCCCTGCTGTGGCAGCCACCGGCACTGGGGAGACCAGGGTTAAAATGCTGCTGGCTCCAGTGCCAGTGGGAAAACAGAACGAGCAATTGCATGGCTGAGCTGCACATCTTACGTTTCTTTGGGGCAAAACAAAAACTCTTTCCAGCCCTTGTGGTCTTTACAGACTTGTGAAAAGACGGGAAAAGGCTCTGTCAGTCAGCCAAGTGTTGTGTCAGCCAAAGAAATTCTCTCTCCATCACATAAGCCATGCATGGCAGAGTTTCTGGCCATGCTTTTCCGTCAGGAAGGAGCCAGTGTTGCTGCTCCTTAGCGGGGCTGATCTGCAGGGATGGCAGCAGGGAATCTCCCTGCCCATGCCCTGGGGTTTGGAGGCCTCATTCCGTTCCCTCCCTAGGCACAGCTGACCCACACAGCTCCTACACCTCCCAACAAGGACAGTGAACAGGGTGCCCCAACCAGCTGAGGCACAGAGGGGTGGCCCACACCAGGCAAAACCCTCTTTCCTGGTGACAGGGACTCTAAGAGCTGCTGTATGCAAAGCACCAACTCCCTTTTCTCTTTTAATGAAGCCATTTTTCAACTTGAAGGCTCTGTTACAAGGGACAAAAGCACACTACTGTGTCCAAGCACGGTGGGATCATGGCCCAAAACTGGCCCAGTGCAGAGCTGGCTCCCACAGCTCCCATGGGAGCATGAGCAAGGGATAGGCAGAGCTGGAATGTGGCAGAAAGTGGGGCCCCAAGCCCCCTACAGTGGCTGTTTGCCAAAGATACCTTTCCTGTTATGAAGTAGTTAAAAATTAAAGTGCTGTGACTTTATTAATAAACATTATTTTCTGCTACAGAAGTCCTTTTCCAAGCACTAGTAAAGCATTTTGTGTAACCAGATTCACAGCATCTTGTGATGCAGAACTCAGTTTATTTTTAGGTATCTCTCTAGGGTAAATCCTATTTCCATTGAAGCTTCACGCCAGCTTAGTTTTCACTCAGGGAGTTCACAGCAACTGGCCAGTGGCTTTGTAAACAAACACATCATTCTGCCTTTTAGCATAGAGTGTTCTCGCTCTCTTGGCATTTCTTCTGAATAATCTTCAATTATCAGTCCTCTTCTATGTACAAATTATCTAAAAAGTAGATGCTGTGCTTAATTTCAGCCTCTTCATTGGTGTTTGCCATCCCTGAAGGGATGAAACATCCCTTCTATACCTCACTACTGGCTCCAGGGTCAAGGCGCTGGAGAGCTCCTGGAGCAGGAATGGCCATGGGGAGCAGGAGGGACAATTTAGAGTTAATTTTCTCTTGGTTCTCTTTCTTTTTCTGATTTTACAATTTTGAACCTCTAGTAACCAGCATTTCTTTTACAAATACTGTTACTCAGAGCCTATCACATTTTTGACCCTTTTGACATCTAGAAATTGTTTTTTCTAGGATAAAATATGGGGTTTGGAAGGTCCAAGATAGTTGATTTTATTCCTTTTAAATTACCTATAATAACTTCCCACTTAACCCCAAAAATATTACAGTATTCTCACAAACTGATGGACCTCTCTGCTTTCAATTGCATTTCGTTAACATGAAACAACACAAGAAGGCTCTCTCTGGTGTAGATACCCCCCCTCAATTTGATTTATGAAAGCATTTGAGAAGCATATGCATAGATCACATGTGTACTCTCACACAGGGAGGCTAAAATTGACAGGGTGGCCCCTAACTACCAGTAACAAATCCCAAACATATTTCACATACTTGGTCATGTAGGATTGTGAAAGGCAAACAAGCCATGAGCTGGGCAGATCACTCCACCTAAAGGAAGCAGGAGGCAGAAACCACAGCTTCTCATTATTAAAATAAAGGAATAGCCAGAGTTAAAAAAACAAACAAACAAACAAATAAATAATAACAACAACAACAACAATAATGATAATAATAGGAAAAGCCAACAACAAAATGTTTAAGTCTTTAAGACTGATGCTCTAGGAGCACCACCTGCAGCAGTGATGTCGCAGGAACTCAGAGAAACCCCCACTCACCCTGAGATTCCTGATGGAAGGAAACTTGCAGAGTTGGGGGAGTGCAAGGATAATTCTCGTCCTCTGCTCTGCCAGTTTGCAGTGACAGGGCTCAGTGTGGGACAGCAGGTCGCAGATAATCCATGTTACATGATGCAGGTGGGAGGCTGCCTTGGCACATACAAAGATTTGATCCTGACCCTGGCCCCACTGCTGTCACCTGAACTGGCAAATGCACATGGGAAGGGGAATGGAGGAGCATTTTCATTGGGATTTCTACAACCAGAGTGCTGGTGAACAGTGCTGAGCTTGGAGAATGACTGCAGCCATCAAAAAGGGGGAATGCCCTGGGAGGGAAGCTGAAGGGAGATATTGCTTTTACCATCTTATGTGATTCACCATGCTGGCTGTTGACATTTAATTGAGTTTCATCAAGATGAAGGAATAAAATTTGGCTCATATAAGAACAGAACTGTTTGGATTGTGAAATAGTTAAAGAGACTTTGAGGGATCCCTTAGGACTTGCAGGTCTTTCCAGGTCTTAATTTCCATTGGGAAATTCTTAATTGCCACACGGAAACCAACTCCCAGAGTGACCCTCCTGAAGCCCTGAAGTCTCAGTGGAGCTCCAGGTTGACCCACTCTGCCTTTGGCTTGTCCCCTCGTGGCCCTTTCTCTTGGGTGGCCACAGGATGTGCTGCATGGGCCCTCGGCTCCCTCGGGCACCTCACCGGCAGCAAGCGGTGGCTTCACAAGCGAGCGAGGGACTGAGCTGCTCAAGAGAAACCCTGCCACACTCAGGTGAAGCTGGGCTCATGCAGCTCCCCCAGAGGGAATTACTTCAGTGATAAAACACACGACAGGCGCAGGCTCCAGGGAGGGTGGAGGCACAGCAGGGCCTCTGGTGAGGAGAAGCACAGGGCGAGGTGGGGCTGAGGCCCGGCCTGGCTGCTGCCCGTGCAGTGTCTGGCTTTAAAACCAGGACTTGGCCCTGCACAGGCTGAAAGGTTCCCTGTTGGTGCCGAGAGCCATGTTAAATGCCGAAGCCCTTCCTTGGCCCTGCCAGCTCCCCTCGAGTCAGGAACAAAGCTCCTGGGAGTTCAGGCCCAGCTCCCCATGTACAGCCCCAGCCTCCCTTGGTGAGGACAAGTACTAACAGCAGCCTCATGCCGGCCCACCCCAGGATGTGAGGACAACCAGCCAAAATCAACACAGATACTTTCAGCGAGGGGTTTTTTTAAATACATTTATTAACCAATGTTAACACATTAAATGACTCTATATATTGCTAGTCAGAGCAGCTTACAAAATGCCAGAATGCATCATAAACTGGACAGCCACAATGAATAATTACAATGTGCATAGTGGCTAAGCTCAACACTTTAATATAGCTTTATGATTTGCAGAAAAAATTAATTTTAAATCATGATTCCTAAAACAATCAATTGTAATTTTACCTAAAACTTATACAAAACCAGGCCACAATCTTTTTTTTTGTTTTGTTTTGTTTTTTTTTCTTTAAAACACACAGTTTTCACGCTGTAGTAACTTGGAAATGTGCAACCGTGTCAACAGAGACAAAAAAGCCAAAGTAACACGAATCTTACTTTCATGCAGCTATCAGTTAAATATTACATATTCTGGAATGATTTTACACCAAAAATATTTTCACAATAACTTGCTTTCATAGGGGTGGATCGAAGTTTTGGAACTCGTAAAGTAATCGAACAAGATTGATTTTTAGTTGTGAAGTGTTTTACAGTCACAACACAGAGGCGACAAAAGTTAATTACACATTTATCAGGCAATAATGTAACTGTGGTAATACAAGTTACCATCTACTTACTATTTTTTCCAATCAACTTACCACTTAATTTCTGCAACATATTGGGCATTATTTGGCAGTATCTAGTCAATTAACTTATATCACCACTGTAAGTAAAAAAGGTCAGGATTTCAGTGGTAGTTCACAGAAGTCTTAGTTATATTTTTGTCTTTACAATGACCCTGACAAATCCTAGAGAAAACTTTTAAAAAGGCTTTCCTCCTGATTCTTCAGCTTCCATCGTTCCATCATTGCTTTCAATAAATATCAAAGATCTAAATAAATATTTACAAATTATTCCTCTAACTTCTCAAAAAAATAGCTGGATGATTAATGGGCATATGACTCAGTCTAAGACCAATCTTTGAAAGAAACTAAAAAGTGGAGACACATTAAAAGAAAAGCTATTTAAGTAAGCTTTACATCTATTTAAAAAATTGTCTCTGAACATGGATGCAATTCATATATCTATATATAAAACAAACAAAAAGAAAATCATTTTTCAACTATCGATCCATTCCTATTGGTAATGCTTCTTAATCCAGACATTCCGCAAAATACAGACTTTTTACAAATCACGGCATCTTTAATACAAGAAAATTAACATGCATTATTCTTCATTCTGAGTACAGTGATGGAGCTCATTATTAGGCAATGACCCATTACTACAAACATAACGGCTTCTGTGAAACTTAAGTGCTTTTTCTCCTTTTATTATCAAGTTACAATGGACCAGGTGACACCAGATCAGAGGTGGTCAAATGACGTTGAATTGGGGAGGCTGAAGGGGGGAGCAATAAAGTAATTTGTATGCCTCAAAATTCCGAGTATGACTAAAGGTAGTTGGGTTTTTTTGTTGTTGTTGTTTTTGTTGGTTTTTTTTTTTTTTTGGCTTTTCTTATTCTTGTTACAAGCACTCATGTTAGAACAAAGATGAAATGTGCAAACTTCAAAATTTAAATATTCATTTTTCTCTAAGATCCAGCTCAGTAAAAGATTACCCCAGTTCCCTGTGATTTTAAACTACAAGATCAAAGCTAATATTTTGTTATAAAAGTTATATATTGAAAAGAAATAATGAAAATAAAACACAGTTGGGAAATATTTAAGAAAAAATACGCAGGACTAGCACCTGCTGTGTCAACCCTGTTCCCTAAATTCAATCATGTACCCACTGGTATAACCAATAGATAATGCCTTTAAACAGTAAAATTAAGCTGAACAAAACCAGCTCAACAAGGTTAAGAAATAAATGTTACATCAAGGTAGTATGCTTCGTTTTTCTGAAACAGTTCTGTACTTCTTACATTCAGATCTACTTTTTAAATGTTCCTTTTGTTAAACTTGCATCATTTTTTGTTTTTAGATCTGCTGTTTTTAAAGATTAAAATCTCTGTAAAACCTAAAAATGTCTTAAAATTTGCTGAAAATGCAACAAATCCTCTAGTTTAAAATTATTTGAAGTAACCTGCTCCCACAGATGTTCAATTTATTTTGCCAACAAAATTTCGGAGGAGCATTTTTAACAGAAGACTGAAATTACTGTGCAAAATTTCTTTTACGAAAAGTGTTTAAAGGCTGGTGCAAAATGGGAAGCAAATTCTAAACAATTTTGGCTTTTCTTGGAAACAAAAACCGCTGTGTCTGAGAATAGCAATCATCGGGGTGGTGCTCTAGGGGAGGGGTAACTCTTTCATCTTTTCCTGCGGCAGGTACGTTTGTGTTCGGCATGCCAGTGCTCCTGCTGACACTTGATGGAGCAGTAGGAAGTGTTCCAGCAGCAGTGGTACATGGCCTCCTCTTCACAGTTGTAGCACTGGGGAGAACAAACGAGATGGGATTATCCCCCTGGCAGGATCCCTCCTCACCAGCTCACCAGCGTTCCCCCATCCCTGCACACACCAGCATGTGAAGGGCATTTTTCACACGTGCTGAGTGAAGCAGCAATCTTCAGCAAATCTGCACAATGCTTTCCTATTTTCCAGAGTCTGGATTATTGCTTTTCAAAAAATCATCTCTCACTTAAGAAAACTCATCTCTCAGAACGGCGGACTGACATTTTTCAGCCACATAGCGCAGGAACCTCTTTTACCCTTCATTTGTGTAATAGCACCCTGATCTATGTCTTAAAAGCTACAATAAATCAACAGGCGGTGCTGGCATGAACAGGCTCTACACAGGCTGGAAAATTGGTGTTTCTGAGGTTTATTTATAAGCCTGACCTGTCCAGAGGTTGCTGGGGAAGACCCTTTTGGTCTAGAAAATCTCAAAAGTCACAACAATAACATCCCAGGAGTCAAGAATTACTGGTTTGTTATAGCCCATCTGTATAGATGGGCTATAACACCTGCAAGGAGGCTGCTGTCACCAGGGTTTGCTGATTGCCAGGCAGCACTGCCACCTCCTGAAGGGAAAACATTGTGCTACATCAGTGCTACTGAGCAGATCAAGAAAGTGTTTTTTCCTCCAAGTCCTACAGAAGGCCTGTCGTACACAGGTTGGCTACCTGGGCTCATGCTCATTGTCACGCCTGCCAGGACTGCACAAAACTCCTGAAAGAAAGATGCTGCACAGCCCATGATTTATGCAGTTACTTGGTTCTGGGGAAAGGTGCAGCAAAGATGATTTCTACCTTGGAACACACAAAAGGCCCACAGCTTTCTGGTAGTTAGATGAGCTACTTGGAGAATAACCCTGTGGCCTCTGAGGAGCTAAGAAAGGGAATGCAACATGCTGGTCAGCACTGCGGGTGGCCATCAAGGAGGTACAGCACCCACACAGCAGGGTCTGTGCCCTGTCTTCAGGTGGGTTTATGCCCCTTGAGGGAGTGCTGCAAAAGCATTAACTGTCAATTTGACAAAATTCTGTAGCGTAAGGTGGCACTGCTGCTAAAGTTACCATTTATATTTCTGCATATTGGAGAGCCATCTTCTAACAACCTCAGATTTGTCTTTGGAACATGGTCTGCTCAAAATCAGAAAGCATCTTTAGGAATCCGGTCTGAAATGCTTATTGCGTGATGGGGAACAGGGAGGGATAACACACAGTCTGCGCAGGCTGCTATCAAACCACAGAATAACACACAATTTACTTTTTATGTCCTGTCTACTACAGCTTTGCTAATAAAACAGGGAATTACAAAGAAAACAAACCCAACTGCCTCAAAAGAAAAAACACAAGAACCCACACTACTGAAAGACAGGTCCAAGAAAGCCAACATTTACATTGGCTAAACTGATACCCATTTATTTACATCAGCAATAAAGGGACTGCCCTAGCTGTGTGAGAAGGGAACCTCTCCATTTTCCTTTCATAATTTAGCTCCTGGGAAGTTTATTTGTAAAAATATCTGCAAACAAGTATCCTCTCGAGAGCTGTTTTCCTGGATTTTCATGTTGCTGGCTGCCCACAAGCTTGTGGGAGCCATTAGGATCATCTGCTGGAAAGGTGCAGGGAACAGCTGTGTCTCTCCATTATGTACAGCATGGGCCTCAGCCCAGAGACCAAATTCACATCTGCTGGCTTGGAGAGATCAAAAAATGCTACGACAGGAGAGGACAACTGATCTGTGGGTCCTGCACTTCCCTTTACATATGCTGGCCATAAGTGTGGGATGTAAATCTCCACTTACAAAAGGAAAATAGTGTCAACTGTGCTGGTACCAGCACATGTGGCACTGGAGGCAAAATGCCAGCTGGCCTCAGGCATCCTCTTTTCTTTGTATTTTCCTCTTTCTAAATGTTATCAATCACTTGGGGTTTTGTTTTAGACAGTACACATCACAGACCATGCTCATTCACTTAAAGACCACCCGTTGCAAATTAAAATAAATATTTGTGTAAATAAATTTGAAAGAGAAAAGTTAAAAGCTATAAGAATTACCTATGCACCAATTTAAATGAGGCTTATACACAAATAAAATAACTTTGAGAAACAAAACCAGAAACATCGTCAAGACCAGCACTCCAGCCTGCACCCTGGAGGCCATTGAGCTGCATAATCTCATTATTGTTATTCCTGCCTTTACATTTCTTTCTTTTGTTTGCTATTTACTTGAGGTATCTGTATAAAACCCAAATTTTCTGAAGGTATAAAAATGAAATTGGGCTAAGCCAAGGGGAATGTGACCAGCTAGAGAAAGAGGAACTGTTATTCTTTAACTATGCATTAGTCTCCTGAGGCGTGGAAGCACATCTCATATCCCTGTACACCACCAGCAAAATGATCCCTTCATCCCAACTGGACTTTTTTTTTCGGTATGAGAAAAAGACAAATACCGTGTGAATAAAAGCAGCTGTATTCCCAAGTGGAGACATCAGCATTACACAAAATCAGAGGTCTTTCCTCCTAATTAAAAAGCAAAGCCACCAAAACTCATTTAGTATGTGTGTTAATTACATGAGATTTTGGTAAGGAGGTATCATTATAATAGCAGCATACAAGTGCAGTACTACACACCAGGGACTGTCATTAGTACCACTGAAGGAAGAATCATTGGGGAGTTGTGTAATTGGACCAAGTCCAGCTGCCTGGGGCTGTGTGTTGGCAGGCAGATCCATCAGCTTGAATGCAGAGGTGTTTATCCTGACCCTCCCTCTCCTGCCACATGCAAACCAGCTGCCTGCATGATGCCTTCATTTAGGGTGGTGATTGACAGATAGTTCAAGGTCACAGAAATAGGCAAGACTGTCAAATACTCTTTCTATCTTTTGATTGTTTTGCTCAGTAGAGAGGCTTTATGCCCTCGTTAATAAATTCAGTGATGGGGTACCAGGGCACTCTCTGATTAGTCTGAAGGAGATGGTAAAGGCCCATTGGAGCAGATAAAAGTCCATTCAGTCTCTTTTGAAAATTCTGCCTTCAAAACTACCAAAAAGCAGAGAGAGCTAAGAGACCAGGCTCACAATCAAGTTACTGTGCCTGAGTTACTGCATGTCAGTGGAATGGCAATGGTTCATGTGTGCTCTTCACTTGTGACAGAACAGAACTAATTTGACTTATTCCTTAGTGGGCAAAGGCAATTCCATTTCCCTCTCCAGTGCCACAGGCGAGCACATGCACACAGGCACCAGCAGCTGGTGACACACTGAACACAGTAACTTGATCAAGTCAGAGTCATAAATAACTTCTCTGGTCTGCAGAGACAGGTAGACAGGGAGGAATCCTCTTATTGACAGAGGCCCAAGCATTGCACCATCATAACACCCACAGCAAAATCTCTGTGAGGAACAGAAATAAAGATTCTACAGAAGCTCTGGCATTTGAAGTAATTTTTCTCTTTCCAAATACCAAACTCATAACTGTGATAGTCAGCAACTGACTGTCTCGCCTGAGTATTTTTTCCACTCTTCTCCAGAGCAGAGTTTTCCCTGCAGGGACCATCGTTTCATGTAGGCACAGGGACTAATGAGGCTGAGCAGCAGCAAAACAGCCCTTCATAGCAGAAGGCAAACAGGGCTGCAGGGGAGTGGCAGCACTTGGCTGTCCCTTGGCTGGTGCCATCTCCTGGAGCCTCCCGCTCCTTCCCAGCCCCACCAGTGCTACAGTCCTGTGCCCACCCCTCTGTGTGTTACAGACAGCTGCCACAGTGCTGTGTGACTTCCTGAACGATGGCTTTCACTCCCCCATTCTGTGAAAATTAGCCAAAAAATAGCAGAGTTTGTGTAAGTGCCAGGTCCTGGCTCCTGAGCGGAGCGGTTTCCACCTGCACTCTGCTCCTGGCAAGCAGCATGGTTTATGGTACTTGCAGTGTTTGGCTAGGTGCTGTACAGCCATGTGGGAGAACACACTTCCAGCCTGAGAAAACACGAGCCACAATCCAAATAAAACTAAGGAAAAGTTTGTGGCGTGTAATAGAACAGTAAGTTAGATGTCTATTTTCATGTTTCTAAAGGGCACGCCAACATGGGTTTTGTAGTCGATGCTGCAGATTTGCACTTAAGGACTGAACAAGGGAGAGGAATACATTTCAGAATGTCATGTCTTAAATACAAAAGAATATAAAAGAGCTGTAGAAAAAGCAAGGAGAGGAAAAGGCCAAAAGGATATCACTAATAGCCTTATCAGCAGGGGAATACAAATCGATGCAGGCAGATATTGTACCTCTGAGGTCTCAAGATCAAAGAAGTGTGAACATAATGCAAAAGATGTCTTCTGTGGAGTAAAACTGCATTTAGAAAAAAATATTTTTGATACTGAGGTCTGATTGGACTCTAGAAGATGTTGCTGGTAGCACTAACAAATTAAGATGGAAAGTAATCAGAATACCAAGTTGAAGTTTGGAGAAAATTTAAAACAGTAAAATGAAGGGGAAAGCCTTAATGCTGAAAGAGCAATGCAGCTAAAAGCAAGGAAGATATCCCCTTCAACTGGCCTGCAGGATGCATTATACATTTCCACTTATTTGTGATAAATTTTGGACACTTACCCACTGCTTTTTCTTGGTCTGGGAAATCAGTTGCTTGTGCTGGCCTGCTAGTTTCTTAATTTCTTCTAGAAATTCTTCTTTGCACTTCTCCTTTACCTGCTTGCATTTTCTGTCCATCTCTCCTTGTGCATTGGCCACAGCTTTATTTACAGCCTGCCTTTTCTCTTCTTCCATCTCTGTACGCAGCTGCCAAAGACAGTCAGCAAAACAAGTCAAGGGACAGCTATTGGAATTGAAAGTGTCTTATTTAAACCTCTACTCTTTAAACCTCTATTACTGATGTGGGTGGAGGTCACCTAATTAGAGATTTCTCTTATTTAGGAAATAAAAATTGCTCAGTTAGAGATACAATAAAATTAGATTTTATCAAAATAAAAATGTCACTGTATTTCTACTCTGCTAGGCATCTACAAGAAGCTAAATAAGTTCCTTGAATATTTGCTCAATGATCAGTTTACAAATTTATGAATTTCTCTTAAAAAAAGATTTTGTTTCTTCCAAATCTACAAGTGCATATAAATCTACAGCACGTGCACAAGGGAAAATACAAAATAGAACATCCCTGAGTTCATTAAGAGGTACCTTTTAGTATTCACTGTCAGGGAGGTTCCTTTGCCCTTGCTCAGGTCTCTAAACCTTTGGTGTCTTAATCCTACAGGATTAACACTTGAACTCCCTAGGTTCATTTCATAGTCCTTCATCCAGAAGGAAATTCATCTTATCTTAAGACAGGTACTTAAGAGAGGTCAGACAAACCATCCTCCAAATTGTCCTGCTCTCTCTAGCCAAATATGACCAGGTCAAGCTTAGACATTGAATTTTAAACAGGTTATTATTAGGTAAGAAAATTCAAACAAATTTCAGTGACCCTACTTGATCTTCAGGTCAGAAGGCTGACAAAAGATTTATTTATGAGTAGCAGTTAAACAATGACATTGTTTAGAATCACACTTAACAATGGAGAGAAAGACTTTGGAAACAGATACTCATGAATGAATAATTAGTTTCAGTTTTGGATCACAAACTGATTTCAGTGGACAAGAATCAAAAAAAGCCAGAGTTTTTTGCTTAAAGTAGGTTTGTTGGTATAGAAATGGTCTAAAAAAGCAGTAATTGAGACTATTTTTATGTAGTCTCTTTGGAAAAGGTTTTTATTCATTTTGGTAAGAGTGATTGTTACAAAAATAGAAAAGAATGTGAAAAAATCCCCCAAATCCCTTCTCAACCCTCAAGTGTAGGTGGTGTTCAACAAGTGTTACCTTTTCCACTGCCTCTCGCACAACTCTCTCAGTTTCTCTTTTGTGATCAGCTTTCATCCTGTCCTTGAAATCATTAAAGATTTTGGTGTATTTGTCATGGCACATGTTCTGACACACTCCATCATTACTGGTCTGGGTGCTCCGATGCAGCATTTTTGGAGAAGAGGCACTTAACTTCTTGGTCTGAGTTGAGACTGAAACTTTTTCAATGGGCTGAGGCATTGTGGGAATTTCCTGGCTTGAACTTACTGCTTCAGTTTCAGGTTCTGGCTCCTGCAGAGAAACAACAACCTTGTAAATCAGATCTCAAAATAAAACATGTCAACCTGCTAACTGTTCAGTTCCCCCTGAAGAAAAAAAGTTACATGAATAATAGCAGTGTAATTAATGTGAAAGGTGTCTGTTGAAGACCTGTAGTGCTAATGGGATGTGGGAACCCTGTGGAAAACCAGCTTGAGAGTGGGTAGGCTCTTGGGTCAGGCTTTTCTGACTTCAGCCAGGAGTCCTCCAAAAGGAAGCACACTGATGACCTCAGGATGCCACACTCCCCAGCCTCACCTCCCCAAAAGTGTGACAAACCTCAGAGGCTATGCTGACCCCTTGGACTGGAGATTTGCTAGAGATACCTTTCCCCACAATATTCTACCTAAAGAGACTGCAGTTGCCTGGCCAAGGCTCCAGAATTGTTTTGGCAAACTCTGGGCTTCCTCTGGCCCAACAGGCTCCACTGGAGTCTGTAATATTCCACTGATTCCATGGAACTGCTGCAAAGATTGATTAGTACTTCAAAAGTCCTTTGAAGATGAAAGGCTAATGAGAGTCTACGTCTTGCTTCCAATAATATATAACTAGACTTGGATGACCACAGAAGCTCTATATAATTACACAATTATCAAGAAAGAAGTCACAGTTACTGTCGTGTACTGTACTGAATTTAGCTGCCCGTGTTATTACACTGTATTACCAATTGCTCCTGCTCTTTAGAACAGATCCAAGTTACACTCCTGGAAACACTTATTGCTATTTGAAGTGTCTGAAGACACAAACAATAATATTTTTTTTCAAGTTAGGTGTTTTAATGCTCATTTTACAGTATAGAGACAAAGCCTTGCTCAGGACTGGACTTTGTGCCTGCCTGTGTGATGAAGCATTGCTCACACCATTCAAAAGGCTGACCGTGACCTTTTGCAATCAATTACTCTCTAAGAGGTCACTGTGATTGACTTCTGGATCACTGATCAGAGCTAAGAAGGCAAATGTTAAGACATAAATATATGAAGCAAATTACAGCATTTGCTTGACAGAAAACACAATAGGAATGCCGAGACATCCTCCTGTAATCTCCCTATGTTGCACTCAAACACAGTTTGTGCTCCAGGGAGCACAGACTGTGTCACTCCCTCCATCGATGACGCTGCCTCCCGCGGGATCAGGTACAATGAGGGGCAGGTGCCCAGGGACTAGGAGTGGCCACGTCTGTATTCCAGCCACCACACAGAGCTCTGCTGCTACAGTACCTGCACCCTCCTGTGCAATGGCACTCCGAGTCTTCTTGCAAGGAATGGACATATGTGCAAATTATTCTTAGCGTTACTCCTCCAGCTGGAACAAGGCCAGGAAAAAGTCCTTGACGGTTCGGGAATAGATTTACGGCTCTCTCTCTAAGTGCCCCCTTGTGTACACGCGCAATAACGCAGCCCTTGGTTCCCTGATCCTCCCCTGTGCAAGCGGCGTAAACAGGGAAGCCCCACAAAGTGGATATGGTAGTTCGTAAACTTAACAGTCTCGATTGCACTTCCTAATTTCTGCTGTTTATGGACTTACTGATAGCCTGAATTTGTTACTAAAAAAAAAAATTGTTGTGAGCTGACTTGCTTTATTGACGATACAGGATCTTCCCATAATGACACACATTACTTGCATGTGGGAGGCACAATTACGTTTGTTAGCAAGGAGGACCAAGCTGGGGAGCTGGAACTGGCAAGATTAATACTGTAAAATCAGTAAAAGGTGACTGAAACTGAAGGTTTCAGACTTTTTGTACTTGTTATCGCTATAAACACAGTCATTGAGGTTACTCACTTCTTTTTTGAGTTCCATACTCTGGTTACGTCGTCCTTTCTTTGCTCTTGGTTCCTGAGTAACCTTCAGCTGTGAACATTAAGAAAAACATATTGAATCAATCCAAAAACCAGTTCATGTAAGTGGCTTTCACTGTAACATGACAGATGTGCCTTTTATTTGTGATTATTTGCAATTAGTTAAAGTATCAAATAGAAAGTTTAATTAAATGTTCTTAAATGAGAAGTGCACACAATAAATTTTCTGCGTTATCACTGATGACTATGACTGCATGAAGGAACAAAACTAATGAACAAATTCTAACATTCAATATGCATTTGCTAAAATATTCTTAACCATTCCATTCTTCATTTCACATACAAGTTCAAACACTTGTTTTCGGAGATATTCTGGTATCAGTGACCTGCACTTAGAGATCAGATAGTGTTGGATGCCAAAAACCAGCAGTGATTATAAAGAGAATGCAAGTATGTAAATATGGTAAGAACATCCAGACTGGATTATAACTGGAGGGGTATGGAACTTAACACTTTAGAGTAAAAGTCAGTCTCACAATAGAAACAAGGATGAGATCTAAGTGGATGGTAATTATCTCACAGTGCTTGTAGAGGAGTGCTTATGCCTGCTTTTGAAGCATGCAGTACTAGCTAGTGGTAGTAACAGGATATTGCAGACTACTGTAGAACAGTGAGTTTGGTGCCTACTCTTGTGTTCCCATATCTGGGAAATCAGTAAAAAACATATAAGCATTTGCCAAGTGAAGGATGAACAAATGGCATCGAAGAGAAAATACATAAATGGACACTTCAGACCCTGGACACTTCTGAAAAAAAAGCAAAAATACCACTGTTATCTTTTATTTGTGACCATTTTCCTGTTTTACCACAGGCTGTTGTATGACTGCGCACAAGACTTTAAACAAAGGGGCTACAAAGGGTTAGCTAATTAAAACAGGCTGAAAAACCCTAAAAGCACTTTGATAAGGAACAACCTCCCACCACAACATACAGTTTTATAAACTTTTAACTTTTTAGTTCCAAAATGGGTGATAGACCTGTTTGATGAAAGGACAAAGGAAGAGGGTCAAAATACACCAATTTTTTTTTTAATACAGACTTAGAGAAAGGATAGTGGTTTTAAATGAGAAAAGACGTTGCCAGGGAAAGGGATGCCAAAAATACAGAGGAGCATCCTACAAACTATGAAAATCTTACTGCTAAGTCACCAGTAGTGAATATATAACACCCTCTTGGATGATGAATGAGTAGCAAAGATCAGCTATGATAAGGGAATTTCCGTATGGAAATGCAAAGTTTTGGATTTTGGCTGTTTGTCCTCTTTGGTAAAACAATGTAATTTTTCTTGTTTTGCAGAATTGTTTTTAATTACTCTAATCTGGCTGGTCACATGATGCCCAAGTGCAATGTTTGCACCTAATTTTAGTTGGACCTGCTGAAAATGTCATGGCTGGTGTTACTCAGGGATCTGAAAGCAGAAGAGAGTCTGAAGTGAATATACTCCAGCTGTGAAAACGTTGAGCAGCTACAGGGCTGGCCTTTGACAGGGCTCCAGGAAGGCAGTGTTGCAGTCCATCTGATATCTGTGACATTTGACTTGAACATTCCTATTTAACTTTAGAAATCTTGACCTGTCTCATCAAGGTACAGTAAGTGACAAACACTTTGAAACTTCCCAAAGGTCATCCAAGAAACTGAGGAAAGAGGAAAATCTGTATTCTGGCTATTACTGAGCTACAAAACATGGGGAGAATAAGCCTTTGAACCCTCTTGTCATCACAAACCTGAAGACAGAGCACAAGCCTAATTTAATTGCACATTAATCAAAAAACCATTGTCTTTGTACTCCTTAATGAATTGCCTGGATTGCTAACATTGTAGCAGCACTCACCTGCTCATTGCTAGTGGAAGAGATACTCGACTCTGCCTCCTCTTCCCCTTTGTCCTCGTTCTTTGATTTCCAGAATCTCCCCTCACGAAGAAAACGCTGGTGCAGTTCCAGTTCATCACAGGCCTTCTTCCATCCCATACTGCGTTTCACATGCAGCCGGTGGATGTTAACTGTGATATCTTGAATGTTTTCAGAGGGGATCCAGGCCCTTTTGAATACACAGTACAGACAGGTTCAGAAACATTAAATACAGGTGAAGGATCTTGACCTGAGAAACTGACTTCAAAAGGAGTATTTCACAATGGCCCAACACTGAGAATTCCTTTTTACTTTGATTTCTTTTATTAAACTCGACATATTTGAAACAAAATGGTCTTCACACTGTTAGACGTTTTTGTTATTATAAATACTTGTTAGCTGTGGGTGCTACGGCTAAAAGTCTCTCTCAGTTTTGATGAGCCACAAACCTTCCCCAGCACCATCTCTTACCTGCTCTCTTGCTAAATGCCCTGAGTGAGACACACAAACAGTTTTCATCCGAGGTTCATATACTAATCCAATTTGATTGGATTGACTCTTGACCTCTTTGCTAAAACTGTCAAGGAATGTACCAGCTCATCACCTTGAATAGAGACATTTCGTAGCCTGGACCCCTGTCTATCAGGACTGAACTTTTGTGGAGACTGTCATGTTTCTGTGGACTGAATTCATGCCAGTGACTTGGTTCCAAAGTTACTTTGTCCTCTTAAATATGTTCAGAGAGAGCTCAGAGAGTTAGATGGACAGGTCTTGACATTCTGAAAGGTTATACCAAGCACCAAGCTTGGACATTGAAGATATAGAGTCACTGCCATGCACATCTGCCTAAACAGATTAAATAATCGAAAATTATATGTTTGTGAACAGATTCTTGATTCCTGCAATGTAAATTTAATTTCAGTGAAGACAAAGAAACAATGCCAATTTACACCAACCAGGTATTTGGCCTTTTGTCCAAGTCCAGCACAGCAGTGGCACTCTAGTTAAACATCCTTTGGCTTTTGTATCAGCACACATTTAAGAACTTGCAAGCACCTCATCCCACACATGCCAGGTTACTTTATTAAGTAGTTTTAAACTGTGTGAACTCAAAGCCAAAGATTACTAATGAAACAAACTGTATTTGTAAAGAGATTCAAGGTAAAAACCATTCTGTGACTGAAGTACCAGTAAAGATCCTTTACTCACTTTATGACTAGTAGAAAGTCTTGGTAGTTCATATAACAAATGTAAAGATGTTATACACTGTGAAAGTTACACTGAAAGCAATTGAAATAAACAGTCTCCTAAAACACTGTTACAGAATTGTCTAGGCCCTTTTGGGATGCACCAAGATACATCACCTCCCAACAACCATGAATTACTTTGGAAATGTCTCCTGTCCTCACATTATAGGCATAAAAATAAAACATAAAAAAAACCCCAAAAACCAACAGTACATTCACTGTAACACTCCACTACAAACCTCCCCAAATGGTGAACAACCAACTGGAGAGAGAACCAAAAGCTGATCTCTAAGAGCCAAGTTTCCAGTGATTCTCTGAAATTGCAAACTGGCTCCCAGCAGGATGCCTGGCAATGTTCTAGCACTGAGACAAACATTTGTGATATATATCATGGTACTAAACCACAAAATTGCAGTGCCTCAGCTCAAACGAGAAATTGCATGAAGTCAGTACTGCTGGTAGATGGAGTACATTTCTGTCCAATTTTCACCTTGGCCTGGATTAGCAGGCTGCTACACATTTGAAGAAACAGCTGAAGTTCAGTTACTGTCTTTAATTAAAATGGCATTAAGGAACATCCTTCTGGCAACTGTGGAAAGAGAATCTCTGAGCCATTTGGACACTTCACATGTGTTAGACTGAACTTTAAATTTTCTGAAACAATTATGGGAAAGCATTCAGTATTTCTAATGTTGGCAACAAGCTGAGCCAGGATTTACAACATGATAGATGAGATAAATTATTTTAATATTGTTTGTAAAAAGCAGCACATGGAATTAATAAATTACCTTTGGTGGTGATGGCCAAAAAAGCGAACATCAACTTGATTGTCCTCTTTCTGCATGACTTTGGCTGGCCAAAACCCAAAGCCTTTCATTTTGGCCCAAACCAACTCATGATTAGGTATCTGGGAAAAAAGTTGGATTTATTAGTGGATATGAAATATTATATTGCTATCTCCCACAAATATTCTGCTGTAATACTATGCTACTGCCTTAAAAATACGGTTACTGTTTGTGTCTGGTGCTATTTTCCTTTTTATCTTCTTACAATACATTTCCTTGTTAGAGATATTGCTTGGATCAAAGTAAAAAAACCCCAAAACAAGAAAGTCTGAAAAGGGTATAACTGTCTATTGAAAACAGAGATCTTAAGCAGTCTAAAAATTAACTTGTCCTTTTAGTTCCATTCAGGAGCAAAGTTTTATTTCTGTAAGCTCCTTATTTTCTTGGGAAACTGTTGTAACTGGCTGATACCCAAGTTTTATAACCTATATTTTTACAGCTTTGAACTTCAATCAACACTTCACTTGTGTAAAATATCCAGGCTTACAGAGTCTTAACCATGCTTTTGAAACAAGCCCCCAAAAGTGGAATATTCAATGCATTAATGACACCAAAACTGCAGGCTTTTATACAGAAAAGCAAACAAATAAAAATCTGTGTCAGCAACATACACAAGGATAGCAGAACCAATTGTCAGGTCGCGCATTTGACAAATAGAAACAGTTCTTGCAAAGCTGCAGTTCATCCAGCTGAAAAACAAAAAAGGTAAATAAGCAAAAAAAAATCCTATTTATGTGATTTCAGTAGCATCCCTCTCCCTTAAGTAGTAAAATTTTTCAGCCCTGCTTGCCGATTTGGTGGAGTTACTTCCATCCATGCAAACTAAAGGTGTGAAACTGAGGTGGGCTGTGAGAGTCTGAAAGACAACCTGAAGAAAGATTGTTCATGTTTCAGAAAACCCAGGCAGAGGGAGAAGACTAATTGACATATTAATGATCTATTATAGATGAAATGCAAAGAATAGTTCTTAAAATCCATCAGCTATTTAAAGTATATTGTGAAAGAAGTAATTCAGCTGTACAAAAGGAGGAAGTGTGCCAGCTCCTCAGCTGTATTTTTTGGTCTCCTCTGAAGGTGGAGAAATATTTTGATGCCAATTACAGAATTTAGTAGGAATCTCACCTCAGGTTCAATTTGTATTAGTAAGTGCAATTATTTCTAGTCCAAATATGTATTACCTGATTATTTTCAAAACTAAAATTTGAATATCAGTGTTTTTAAAATGATAATCTAGTTGCAAAAAAAAAAACCCCAACAAAACCCCAACAACAACTACAACTACAAAACCCAAACAACAACAATCTTCTAAAGAAAAAGAAAAAAGAATTCTGAATCAGCTGCTACACTGTCTGGAAAAAAAAATGTATAACTTTATTTCACACCCTTTATATTTTTGCAATATTTTGTAATAGCTTTGTAATATGAAGAATAATTTCTTAGATTCTGAAATGAAAATCAAGTATCTTGACTACATCTTTGTTACGTGGTAGTACTTACTTCATGGCAGGTGTCTTTGTAAAGCATCCTTGCTATATCAGCTTGTTCACTGTCCGCTATAAATTAAAAATAGATGGTATAAACAATCACAGTATGATCACAGTGCTCAAAAAGACTTGCAGCTGTCATTGCTGTGACTTTCATGCTATAATTGTCATGCTTAAGAAGACAAAACATAATGTAATCACTTGGACAGCCCTTCCATTTAAAATTTTCTAACAATCAGTTCAATATTTGTATTCTGTGTCATATTTATATGCAACAATAACGCTTTTACACCAAACAATACAAGCACACATCTGAGGAGGAGCAGCAGCAGGAAGACACAGTTGCTCTTAATATGGATTCTCTTCTTGTGTCTTAATGACACACTGCAGTTGTCCTAAAACATGGCTCTGTGCTCTCTGTGCTCTGAGTGGTGCTTCACAGACTTTGTCACTTAGTCTCCCTTTACACCCGTGTATTCCTCTCCTGGCACTTTCATATCTTTCCCCACCAGACAGAAAGTGAATCTCCTGGGGCTGCAAACAGACTGGTGCCACCCTCCTCCATCTCCCTGATGGGGGTGCCACATCTGCAGGGGAGAAGCACATCCTTCCTGAAACTATGGCCCTGGGAAACAGGACCTGGCTACAGCTTCTGGAAATGCTGGTGGTGTTTTTTGACTTCCAATCAGTCACTCATTACCTTCCCAGTGCCTGGCAGCTTCTCTGATGGCTGTACCTTCACATTGCAGCAGCAGCACACTTCTGGTGTGGATGCAGCTACATTTGCTGTTACAATATGGCAGATAATGCCCAAAAGTAAAAGAAATATGAGTCTATAGTACATGTTTCTGCTGACACAGCACAGAAACCTTACCGTACCCTAGGACAACATACATATATTGGCAAAAATCTGCAGTATAGACTGACTTAGGACTTTGCTGAAGAAGGAACATAATGGCAAAGGTATAAATTCCCACTAAGAGATCTAGCCAGGGAGGATGAAAATAGTTCTGTAGTAGGTGGGCCAGAAAAGACCTTTAAGCACATTAATTTTTAAGGGCTTTCAAATGACCTCATTCATACTTAAGACTATCTAATACCAAATTTGATGCCAAACTGGTGAGTTTCATACAAATAAAGACAAATCAAACAAGGCAAGCAGTAAATGTAGTATTTTACCTCCATAGAAAATCACTGTGTTGTGTAGAAGCAGTTGAGCATCTGCTTTGAACTCCTCATAACTCCTGTACTTTCCTTCATTTACTTTCTACACAAAAGAAAACATGTGACTGTGAGAAAACTCTTAAAAGTGCTGTACCTGTTTTATGCAGAGAAGCTTTCATGGAAATCTGCATTATGCAACACAGATCAGACACTGCCTTTCCTGCATACAAAAGGAATACTTACAATTCTTTGACATGGTTTGTTAGTACCTGAGCACTGGCTGCACTTAATGCAGTGGTTCCTTTATGCAATGCCCAGAAGTAAAATAGATTCTTTAATACTTGACCAAGTTTAAAAAAGATTTTCTTGGTTGTAAAAAGGTGAACCTGGAGTTGCTTCAGTATAAGGTGCGGCCCAGAACATTTGTTCAAACTGAAATATGTTCCCTGAGGTGATCATTTTGTACCTGAAAATATCAGCTAGTTTCAAATCAGTGTTGACTGCCTTTATATTTCCATGATCTTCAGTTGACAGTCAGTGTTTTCTGATGAAAGCTGATTGTCCCAGTCTTCCAAACTCATAACAAATGCCTACATGGAGCCATGCAATTAATTTTCCTAGTATGGTCCAATAAGGAATGCAGCATTTTCAGTTGAGCTCTCTCGAGAACATCTATGACAATTGCAATCATCAACAAAACAATATCAGCTTATAGAATGCTATCAAGGCCAAAAGACCTTCTATGGAAGCAGGACAAGTTGACAGAGTGAAAGGAAGGCTTGACCTATTTTCAGGCCCAACCAGTGTTGCCAGCACTTCTAGACAGGCAGCAGTGCTGGTCTCCAAAACTGTCAGTGAAGCTATTGTTTATTCATGCATTTTAATCACAAAACAAAGGCTCTTCACATATGTGGTTGTAAAGGGCAAGATATACCACAGCACTGCATACCAATCCAGTTGCAGGAATGAGTAAAGATGAGTATGCTGTTCATTATGGTCATGTGCAGTTGATTTATATGAGTCATGATCAGACCTTTGGTTCAGAAAAAGGGACAACATATTTATTAGTACTTTATTTTTGGAACAATTAATGCAAAACAGATGTTTTGGGTGAGTCTGGTTTTTCATAATCAACAAAATGATTGGTTCTTTATGAATCATTTGGATGTTTATAAAGCTGACACCTACACAAGGGCATAATGATTGAAATTGGAATATGGTCAAGAACACTGGGCCAATAATGCAAACGTAAGAACTTGATTCTCGTTGATTTAGTTAAACAGTGCATTCTCTAAGTAGCTACCTGCAGCTCCTAGTAAAACTTTAGTACAAAAAGAATTGAGGATATTCTGTGTCTGAAAACCAGACACCACTCAAAAGGGTTTTACTCCTTTACCTATTTATGAGGAAAAGTTTGAAATGTTAAGCTTCCATATCTAATGCTGGATATGGATACTGAAATACTGATCACAAAGAGAATTAAATAGGATTAGGACTTTTTAGACCTTCACTGTTAAAAGACATCAAAACCAGTGTGGAAGTTAGAAAGCAAGTCATTCTACCTCCTGTATAGTAGGAACATCAACAGCTGAGTGCACCAGCCTTCGATACATTGGGTGTTTGTTGTCCTTCCCTTTCTTGTTTAGATCTATAGCCTGAAAGGACCATGAGACAGTGTTTGTTATTGCACTAAGAATCTGCTTAAAACACATAAAAGAAGATTAGAAAATGCAATAGTTTGGAATACTTCAGGTGGGAACTACACAAGGGCAAACTGGGGATCACAACCCACGAGATTATGTGTCTCAAACCTGAAAAATGTCCATGTCAGAGGAGCCACAGGCCCATGGCATAACCTGCTCCTGTCAGGGTGATACTGATCTGAGCAATGAGGCCTGACAAGTGTATGTGAAAACACACACACTGCCTGTGACAGGAGAAATAAAACCCACCCTCTTGTAGCCCTCCTCTCTGCACAGTCACACGTGAGCAACCAGAACGATGCTCCAGAGTGCAGCACAACCCTGGATGAACCTCCCTGCTCCAGACTCACCCGCTCCTTCATACGAGACACTATGAATCGCAGGTATGTGCTCATCTCTTGTTTACTTGTGTTTTTCTTCTTGATACTCTGCCAAAGAAAAAGGGTATCATATTATTATTTTAAACTTGACTTCGAAATCCAGCCAATAAACATTTTCTCTGCATTAACACTTACTTTGAAAAGGTAACTTGGAATCACATAAAACACTATTTCTTAGGGGAAATCTTTTCTGGGAAAGCAGTAACACTAACATGCCACAGCGATTATATATGTTGCTTTGAATTATGTCTGGGCTGAGAACTTCAGCTAAAGAAAAATTACAAGTTTTATTTCCACTTGTATCCATAATAGTTTGTCAAAACCTCTCATAAAAAAAAGTGTCTAATTAGAATAAAGCAATGAAGAAAGGCATTTTAGGGAGCAGCTTAAAATTTATTTAATGGTCTTTTTATTATCAAGGCATTAATAATTTTAGTAAAATAAGAAATAATTTAAAAAATAATATCCTCTACCATCTACAAATTATGTGCTTACTAAGCAAAATGACACCATCTGGGAGAAAGTCAAATTGGCTCTAGCCAGTAGAAACTCAGAGCACTTTTTACTGCTCAAGAAACATAGCAGTTGGGGATTTTTGTGGTTCTTCCTTAACAAAATTTAATCCAGATTCTGGAAGACAGATCACTACTTTTTAGCAGATCAAGATCCAGAGTTTTTCCCTCTCATCTGAGACTATTACAGAGACTTATCCCCACCCTTCAAAGTATAACCAGGCTAGTGGGAAGCCCTGCATACAGAGTATGTGCTGCTGAAGAGAAGGTGTCTCTCTGCAAATGCATAGAGTGCTCTTACAAAGCAGCCTTTCCAATTCCAGCTCACAGCTGCTGTGCAGTTCTGCATGGCCTTACAACAGCTGGCTCCTCCCTGCTTTTACCTACAGTACCTCTCCAAAACAAAAGCATGGTGAAACAACTGCATGGGTTCCAGGTCTATTGTCCTGAAGTGTTTCTAACTGCTCACATCTCTTGCAAGGCATTCACTCCTCCTCACACCTCCTTGTGCACTGACTGCCAAGCTGAGTTGTCCCCTTCTCATGCCTCATTTCACCACTTGTGTGCAAACTGTGTGGACCAAAGTGGCTCAGTTACACCTGCATCCTCAATATTTGATGGTCTTTAGCAAGATCCACATAACTGTGCAAATGATGGTTGCTTAGCAAACACAAGAAAAAAAAGGAATCCATGTTCTAAAAGGTAAATAAAAGAGGTATGAGGCTTAAGAATTATCAATCACTAGAACTGTGCTATTTTTCATTGAATTACTTATATATGACTCTGGACATATAGAGGGAGCACACACATTGAGTACAGAGCAACCGCTTTTACAAATTTACTTGGCAAGAGTAAAATTACACATTAGTGCAAAAAAACCTGACAGGATTTGATTGTGTCTCTCCTGTTTATATTTCTCCTGCAAGACACCAAGGACACCAAAAATCACAGGCTGTTCCCCTGTGCTACAGCAAACTTGCAACCTATATATCTCAGGATTGTACTTACTAGCTCCTTAAAACAAAAGTGTACAGCACTACCTGCAAAGCTGCTCATTTGATTGCTTAACAGCAATTAGAATCATTACAAACTGTGCTGAAATACCAGTTCACAAACCTCCTCAGATACTGCACTGTGCATAACAACACTATAGCTTCCTCCTGACTGGGAAAAACTCTGTTGTGCAAAGGGCCAGCCCCAGGTATCTCTAATACCTACAGTTCCTTTAAGCATTATTTTCATAATATTAATGGTTGCCTGACCTTCCTTCCAAACTCTGGACTGACAGAGAATTTTATCCTGCACGATATATCTGAATCACCTTCTGTATATTCATGTTTCACTCTGACTGCCATGAGAGAACGTGCATTCTGCTGGAATTCAAATCACCTATTCAGTTTCTCATAAACCAACATTGCTCCTGCAAATGAAAACCCAAATGTGCATTAAATTATCTGCATTATGAAACGCTGCTGTCATTTTGTCATTTCAGGCACTGGAGTGCTGTGTGCTTGCTAATGACAAAGCATTTTAAAAGACTGAAACTTATAAGGACACAATAAAACTCACAGCCACTGACTAGTCCTACACCTCCTTTTCTGACATGGCTCGGAATTTATCATCCTTTGAAAGTATTTCAGAATTCATGTGAACCATTTTTCATGCCCTGCTGGGCAAGACAGTTTGAAAGAGACTGTTGAGATAGATGGTTTACAGTCTTATCCTTCAGATCATAAGAAAAGATAGATAGCTGACTTTGTGTAGTTATTGATGCCAGCAATTAATATCATCTTAAGCACCAATGAAAATGATATAATTAACTTGCCAATTCTGGCAAATTTTAATTTTTCCACTTTTCTTTCAATTCCCTACACTGATTTATTTTAAGAAAATCTTGATCTCCATGTTCCTCTACTAAATTTTGAAAGGTAATAAATTTAGGGAATTGGAGCCTATGAGCCAGCAAAATGTCTTTTTATGGCAAGGTTGCTCACCCTTTGTGGAAAGCAAGTTACATTTCAACCACTTCATTCACTTTTCAGCAATAATTAGCTATTTAGGAGGTAGCATTCACACATTCTTTGGAAGTTATACTACAAAATGTGTAAATTTTTAATAAATACACCCTTCTTTGTATTTTGAAGACTTGTAGTGTTCTCAGAGAAGTCAACCTATAGTCACTTAAAGCAAGAAAATAGATATTACTAGATGGGGACTATGATTTGCATAAAACCTATTTATATTGCTCTGACACAAGATAATATACCCACTTTCAGGCCCTTTTATAAGCAGAGTGATACAGAAGCAAATATAAATGAAAATTAGGTTTTCATTTTTCTAATTTCCTACTTTCAGGAAACAAAAACCATGATAATGGCAAGATCCACTATCTTTTCCCTGTCAGATCTACTAACATACTCTGCCAGAAACCTAAAGTTCCAGTTCCTGCCAAGATTCAATCCTGCTCCCAGAATATCAGGATCCATATATTTGTAGATGGCCTATTTGTGGGATAATTTATTTTAATATAGGACTGTACTGGGTCTGGCTGGGATGAAGGTAATTGTCTTCACAGCAGCACATATGGTGTGATTTAGATTTGTGCCCAAAACAGTGTTGATAACACAGGGATGTTTTAGCTCTTGCTGAACAGTGTTTGCACGATGTAAAGGCCTTGGCAGTGTCTCACTTTGCCCCCACAGTGAATACACTGGGGAGTACACAAGAGGCTGGGAGAAGACACAACAAGGCAGATGACCTGAACTAACCAAAGAGATATTCCAATGGCCTATTACATCATGCTCAGCAAGAGAAAGGAAGAGGAGGGCCTAGGGGGAATTTAGCCATCTTTAGCTCAGGAACTCTCTAGGCATCAATTTGTCCATGGAGGGGGGGAGTGATTGCCTTTGCACCACTTCTGTTTTATTTTCTTTCTCAGCTGGGAGTTGAAGAGATGTGAGAGAGCAGCCGTGTGGTACTCAGCTGCCTGCTGGGGTAAACCTGCAACATGGAGAGTTCCTAAGTCACACCATTGCTTTAGAGAAACCTGCAGAACCTCTGCTTTGAATCAAGGCAAACTGAAAGGCATGGTCAGGCATGGTCAGGCCTAGAGTTTACACAGGAGATGTAGGAGTGAAATAATAACCTTCACAATAGCAATCCTCATGTAGAAGATTAATGAGATTTGGTAGGTGAAAGGCCAAGGCTGCAGCAGCCCAACTCTTTTCTTGTGGGTGCAGGAAATACCTTATATTAGCCTACTCTCTGCAGCACATCTGTTTCTTAGAAACCAGTTCCTGAAGGTTACATTGCTCTCTATATTCAATATTCCAGATTAATTATACTGCCTAGCTCATATAGAGGATAGCAATATATTGCACTGTGCAGGTGTGACTTTAACAATTCTGACTGCTTATAGTGCAGGAATTTACTACAAGGCTTTACAAACCATATGAGGCTAGAACAGCCAGGGGCACTTCCAAGAAACACTCCATCCTTCCCAGTAGCACCAGGGACGATGGAAGTGACAAACCTCAGCACTCTGAGTTAGCATGGAGCTCTCAACTCCCAGGGTGGCAGTGGCCACTGTGCTGCAGTTGCTGCAATCTTTCATTTGAAGAGAAAAAATAGGGAAACTCTAAGAAATGCAAGGTATCAGTGCCAGCATTCTGTCTAGCTGTAAGCATTTAAATTACATGTGCTCCGTTTAAAGAGGTTTCCGTTTCCCTATAATCTCCCATTAATAAATATTTTTCCCTTCTCCCTCACCTGTCCTGTGTATACACACATCAAAGAGCTGCATTTCAGTTCAGTGATGGATTATGTGAAGGCTGCTCAATGACAGATGCATGTTTCTAAGGCATCAGGGGAACTATATATGAGCATGAGTCTAACATAGACTCACCACTGCCCTTCAGAAACTTCTTGCTTTACACACTGGCCCTTGGACTTTTTTAGGGCTTAAATTGCCAGGGGAATTTGGTGCTACATATGGAAAGCTTTACTGCTCTGCCGCCCTCTCAAACTTCCAACCCTCAGGTCCTTAAGTTTCCTGTACCATTAAGAAAGGTATGCAGGCACATGGAATGGGTCTCAGAGCAATCAATGCACTGTGTGCCCTAAGTATCACACAGAAAAGCTTCTGCATGAGCAAAATACACCCTAAGACTTGCCTCTTTCATGGTCAGATGCAGTAAAACGAGACTTTTTAAAGCATCAGGTGCTTTTGGAAATATTAATGGCAGCTGAATCCACAAATTGATTTCTACTTGTATGGTGCATTAAGCACTTTCTGAATATGAATTAAATATGCTTTTATGTGCACGAAGAAGGTGGCAGGAGGCTCTAAGTGGAGGTTTCCCAGTTTTCTCACTCCTGTGGACAAACTCCTTTATACTTTATCAGCATGTCCTATGCAGCAGCCTGTGCTGTCAGCACCCTGATTTACTCCAGGGTGCATGGGAGGGACCTGCTGAGGACTAAAACCTCCTCAGGTGTGGGCCTTGTGCACTGAGCCGTGTGCTGCTAAAACTGGTCCTGCACTAGGACTTCTCTTTACCCACCAATCCATGGGTATTATTGGTGTGATCACACCAAATCCTGTTTCAAGAATATGTTTCCCCATACAGGCCTCTAACAAACTTCTACCATAACAATATAAAATAAGTCAATAAAGTAATATTCTTTCCTTCTTCTTTGTGTTTTGCATTAACCATCTTGACTGACAGCTGGTACCTAAAGTCCCCTAATCTGAGCACTTGAGTAACTTCACTTAAGTAACCTCCATCTTTCTGTGCTTCTAACTTTCTACTGCTTGTCATTCTCACTTGTCAAATTTTGTCTGAAGTCAATTGTGAACTGCATAATGGTTTATTTTTATGTACTCTAGGAAATTCTCAACACAGTACTAGAATTCAGGAACAGCCTATTTATAGAATATTTATCAGCACAGTATTTAATATCTTAGTCTCTACAGATTACTTTAGTCTCCTGTGTATAAACCCCAGGAATATTAAATATGATAGGTAAATTGGATGTAAGTCCTTGCAAAGAACATGCATGGAAGACCAATCTCTGATCACATGATTGTAAAAAATATAGGAGTCAAGTGAAACTACATGAATAATTCTTTCCTTCTGTTTCATGAATCAAAATCTATTTCTCTTGGACAAATGATATATCAAAATGCTTAATTTTGCCTTCTAATTAAAAAAACCCCTAGATTTTTAGAGAAGAAATAATACACAAACATGTGATCAGTATTCTCCTATTCATAATTTTCTGTGTATCTATTCCCCCTCCAAAAACTTAGTATTTTGGTAGTACTTTTTGTAGTCTTTAGGTACTAAATTAACAGCTGAAGAAAATTAATTCCCTTGTTTTATCTTAATGAAGAGCAGCAATATATGTACAAGTCTCCTACTCCTTCAGAAACTGAGTTGACTAACCCTGTCTTGAATGAACTATTCCAGTAGTGAAAAATGTAATCTCTAAGCTCATTCAATATTAAGTTTTTCTCTTGTGACCTGTCTACCAGGAATTTTGCTGATAATGCCAATTTATTTCACTTAAGACAATGATTAGTCAACAGTCAGGGAAAAATTTCAATCGGTGCAATGTGGTTTGAACTGAACTTTGTTTGACTTTTGACTCCTGCTGAGAATTATATAGGGTAGAAAAATATTCATCAAATTAAAAAAAGAAACAAATGAGGAACTGGACATTGTTTTTTATGGATGCAGTGGAGAAAAACCACAAGCAGGCAAACAGAGCTCAGAACAAAGTTTGAAAGGGATTGTTATAAACTGCATGGGAGGAAAAATATTTTTAAAGTTATGAACAAATCCTTAGTAATGGCCTTTTTAAAATATTTCTGAGTAGTCAAGTGTGCAAGATAAAGCTGCACAGGTTGATCAAACTAATACAACCAGAAATTGTGAAATGAAAAATCCAAAGGCTTGCTGACCTTGGCAGCATTACAGAAACAATCTTTACATAAGAATGAAGCGTTCTTAGATTATTTCTCCCACTGTATTATGTTTTAAACATACTTTTACTTCACTTTTGTAAAGAGCTTTGAAATCTCCAAGTGAAAAGTGTTATGTCCAGTTATGAGAATTAAATATGAAAATATATGTATCTCTTTGTCCCAGCTATCACTTTTCCTGAAGGTACATATTTACTGCTGATAATACAACGTAAATCCCCCATTGCCCTTATGCAAGATGGTTAAGCTCTGTTACGCCCTCTGGACATCAGCCAGGGCTCTCTCCACGTTATTAGTTTTTGAATATAGGCCACTTTCTTGCTTTTAAAATGAAATTAGATCAGTCATTTCCTAGGAGGGTGGGGAGAAAGTAGCAGAATACTGAAGGACCAACACAAGGATGCTGACACCCATACTTACAGGGACTGTGCAAGCCTCCTTAGTCCAAGTTTACAGAATTAGGGCTTGAAGGGATTTGAATTAACGACAAGAAAAATAGGAGCTGCTGGCACAGGGGAAGAAAGGATGCCATGACATTCACGATGGCAATAGTCACAAAAATAGGTTGATCTTCACCTGAGGCACTAAACAAGCCAAAGGCATCTGGGGCAGGAAGCATTTAAGAGCCCCCAAAACCTCTCCTTAGTATTTGTACAACACAAAAGAAACCAATATGCAGAAAGATAGGCAGAGAGCAAATGGCTCAAGTTTCGCAGGATTTTTTTTTAGGTAAACATTTATTTAATATCATTGCCATAAAGGACATCAAGGCTTCAGGATGAAAGTCAAACTGTTCTCAAAGCTGACGTATCAGTGCATATTTCAAGCAATGATTCAGCATTTCCACTCTGAGGACATCCATGTTACAAGATAGATGTTATAAAACCACCTCATACACAAGGTGGCATAAAGCATCTACATTCTCAACTCTCACCAGGCATCATCTAAAATAACTGACAAACTACAGTGGAGACTTAATGCAGTTTACTTAATTTTAACTATTTATAGGAATTATCAATATTCATAGTAAGACCCAACAATTATTAGAGAGATTTATTTAAAAATCTGAAAGCAATTCACCTATATATGGTCATACTTTGTCTTTAACAGAGGGAATACTGACTAGCTAAATTAAATGCTAGCAATTCAATATGGAAAGATACAGTATTTGTCTTTATTCTTAACAGTTTATTCCCTGACACTACTTCTTTTTCCTTACTTTCAACTTCCTTGAGGCAGGCTTGATTTTCTTGCTATTTCCTTAAACCCTGAGAGCTCCCAATATGAGACAACAGTTTTTTTAGAACTCGTTCTAAGGTAACAGCAGTCAAAAGATGCTGTTTTGAAACAAGAGTTCCATGTTTTCAACAACTGATTCTCCATCCCACAAAGTGCCCGAAACCTCACATTCCCTGCAGCACAGATCATCTTAAGGTCAGTCTGTTGCTCTACAGCCAGATCCAAGCTTTGAGCAAAGGAATTGCCTCTCCCTCCAGCAATCCTCAGCCGAGTGGAACTGGCAGTTTTATGCCTTTCTGTAGCAACAATTTTATCTGAAACATTCATATGCATTATTCCTTCCACAGGAAGGGAGCCAAGCCCTGTAGGAAGTCTAGTGAAGTGCTCCATTTGGGGAGGTGACACAGAGATGACAACAGCAATAGGTATTTGGCTGATTCAAGGCTAGGTACCAGTAAGCACCATCCTGAGTAGAATGTTTTGTCTTCCAATGACATGTAGACAATGTATCTGCCTGTTCTTGGAAAGTATATAAAATAGACTTTTTGCTGTCTCCCTACCATACTCATAAGAATAACATTTCTAAAGAAAAAGCAACATAGATATGGATGCCATGAGTGAAATTCAGATTGCCCTTTTTGCACCAACAGAATCCACATCAGTAAATGAAAAACAGGATTTAACTCCATATTTTTGATACTGCCATCAACAGTAATGATTGGGCTTTATAATGTAAAATATCATTCCAGTAAAATATTAAGAATGCAAGTCATCAAAATACAAAAGTGATTCATTAAAATGACTTTAAGTAAAACCAGTAGCATTTTATACAGCAATTCGTTACTCTTGTTGAAGGTTCCCACACTTTACTGCACTTAGGTGCACACACTCTGGCACAGGGTACTGTGCAAGTAAAACTTGTTGGAGTCTTCAAAAATAGCCATCTGCTACATGCACCACATTTTGGTACCTCTGTATAGATGCCCTAGGTATGTACCATCATTTCAATATTCAGTTCTTTACCCATTAACCTGGCCAGACCATCTGGACACCTTAATGACTCTATTAATGAATATCAACCCTCTAATCAGCACATGAAATCTCATAGGTACTCACCCTGCAAACTGGGCACTGCCAGTGACTACTGCTGTCTCTAAGCCTGAACTCATCAGACAAACACTTGGAATGATACACACGAAAACACAGGTCACATATCAACACCTCTCCAGGCAAATGGCATTCAAAACAATACCAGTCATGATTTTCTGTTTCCCAGTCCTACAAAAAATACAAAATATTTTGGTATGACATTCTGTCAAAATTTGCAGGAACTAAGAACAAAATTGATATGTCTTGAAATCCAGCAGCAATTAGACATTATAAACATTTAAAATAGTGTATAATGTTTAAAAAACAGGGGAAAATCTATGTGCTTAAAGATCTTCATCATTTTTATACACACTAACTCCAATAAAATATGAATGCCAAGTTTTAGTTTTTTCAAGTGTCTGATTAGTTACAATTTCTAATATGAGCTCTGTCCACAATGAAAAGTGGGTTTGTTTTCTACTTTTGTGTAAAACATCTGCTGACCTATCTGTATTAGACTGCAAACAAAAGTTTGTGCACCTCAACAGACCATACCTATTTTCTTGGACTATTTCCCTCAGTTTAATTGTTACAGTATATTTTCAACTGTAATTTTCTGAAGGGCAGCCCCTTCCAGTCTGTACTCTCTAAAAACTGACAACTTTTCAGCATCAAAGCGTTGAGTTACAAGAAATAAATGAAATCATGAACCAATTACTGCAAGAAATGTTTCTGCTAAGCAATCCCAATGCAATTCAAAAAATATAAAATGTTTCACTTGCCGTGCTCAATAGCACCGGGCTCATTCCTGAAACATTCTACAGAAGACAAAGGATATGGTTCTGCTGATGCACAGATGTCTTTAATATACTCTTCCTTGAAAATTCACCCCCAACGGCCAAATTCTGACCTTTGAAACATGTGCACAAGCTTTGCCGAAATAAATGAGAGCAGCATGCATATAATTTGGAGGCAGAATTTTGCTCTAGGAATCTATAGTTCTAAAACCAAGCAGAATTGCCAGTGGCCACTGTTAAATGTTTATGTTTGTTATCTGAAATGCCACAGTTTTCCCTACACTTAGAAGACAAAATAGCTGTCATATCTCAGATAAAACTCCCAATGCCTTTTCATGTCAAATGTCACTTTTCAGTGGGTTCAGATCTCTGAAAAAATTACTCCTGTTCTTCAATAAATTATCTTGGTAAAAATCTGATCAAGCTATTTTTAATGTCATGTTGTAAAGGTGGAGTTAGCAATTCCCACCGACTGCCAGAACTGGCATTTGTGTGATTTTTATTATTCTGTGCCTGGGAACTACAGCCCTTGTGTGAAAGGTCTCCTCCTGCGGAGCAGCGTAAGAAGTGCCACTCACAAGTGGTGCTTCCAGTCCCTTGTGCTGAAGAGCAGCCGTGTTGTGTACAGAACTCATCTGACCAGAGCCCCCACGAGCACAAGAGATTTTGGGACAGCCTCAATCCAGTCTGCCTGCACTAAAGTTCATGTACCATGAATGTTGGATTGCAGGGGCAGCAAGTTCAGAGGGGGAAAAACCACCCTATGAAACCTTAACCCGTGATTTTTGAACTCAGAACTTTGCCCTCCTTTGTTGTGCAGATTAACAGAGCAACTTGACCTTTTATCATTTCTCTTCATTTCATTTTATTGGAAAATTCTGTATATTTCAAAATGGCATACCACCACCAAATTTGGCTATAAAGAACACATTCTTGTTTCACCAAATCTTTCCCCTTCCAAAGTCCAGTGGCTGTGTACTTTGGGAGCCCTTTCTTTAGGATATTTTGTAAACAACTAAAGATACTGCATTTTTGGTGTACTTGATTTGCCTGCAGACTGAAAAAAATCAGGATAAAGTAGTGTTTTGTATTTCTTTTATATTAACTATATGTATGAAATGAAAAAAAAAATCAGGAGGCAGTAATGGGCCAATTAAGTGAGAAAAATAATCAGTTTTGGTTGAAGGTGTATTTAGATAAAAATTAAACTGACAAGACCCCAAGAGGTCCTGCAATTTCATGACAGAATCAGGATTCAAGGATTCTTAATTTTTATTTGTACTAGTTACGTATTCGTATCTCCCAGATATTCCATTGTTAAGAAATATGCTGGCAATGAGATGTGGAATTTCATAAACATACGGAAATATATTTGCTGGCAAGAAAAATCATACACTCAAGCCAGAAACCATGACGTTAAATAAAACACCAGAAGAAGCTTCCTTCAGTATTCACGCTGTAAAGTTTTTAAAACCTCATTATTTCTAAATACAAGGTTCTTCACCGAAAAAAGTTTTAGTTTAATGCAGTATATTTAGTGCATAAGTATACATAAAACATTAATTTGTGCGACATATTTGAAAAGCTAATTAAAAAAAGATAAAAAAGGTACATAACCCTCATGGACAACTGCCCTATTGACTTCAATAGCGAGGTCAGAGGCATTAATTTTCCTCCAACAGCAATGAAATGTTGGTTATCGCTTCTCTCGGTTTACCTAAGCGCGGATGGGAGGGGGATGTGCTCCCAGCACGTTTGTTTATTTGTTTATTTTTCATGCAGGAGATGGGATCAGTTCAGCCGTGCCCGGCCCCGGCTGCCGGCGGCCGCGGGGCTGCAGTTCCCGCGCGCACCGCCANTCGGCGCGGCCGCGGCCAGCCCCGGCAGCCCGCCCGGCACACGGGACGCACACTCAGCTCGGGACCGGGAGTGATATGGATGATGGTGGTGGCTAAGAGAGTAAACTAAGCTATCCTAATGGAAGACAGAAACGTAATAGAAAATATGACA
The DNA here is from genome assembly GCA_013400515.1 of Erpornis zantholeuca. Taxonomy (NCBI): domain Eukaryota; kingdom Metazoa; phylum Chordata; class Aves; order Passeriformes; family Timaliidae; genus Erpornis; species Erpornis zantholeuca. The sequence goes on from VZTN01023399.1 coordinate 159,638, forward strand.
GAATTCAAAACCACATAGTGCAAAAATTGTTCACCTTGTTTTTTGCTGCTGTCTGGGAAAAAGGCTGCATACCGTAGGCCTTTCAAAATAAAAACAAAACAAACTTTGTATCTATACTGTAAGCCATCTGATTATCAGGATATACACAAGCCTAGAAAGAATTCATGCACAGTGACCAGGAAATCAATCTGTTAGTTCTAACTTTTGGTTGCATACATTTCCTCCTGCATTCCTGGAATGCTACCTGACACTTTCACCACATTTTACTTCTTTAAAATATCCCATGTACTTATACTTAAAAGAACCCAGCAACCATCATTCTTATCCATATACACACCCACCACCAGGCCAATTTAAAAATCATCAGGAATATTAATGATTGTTAATTAATGCCCTTTCTTTGATACATAACCTTCTGGGCATCTAAAAAAGATCCTTCTAACATAATTTACTGCATAGGGAGTGGCCCCACCAAAATCAAAGCAACACCTTTGCTGCATATTATATCAAAGGTTAGGCTATCACTTTACCAATAAAACTCACAGTCCTTATTTGTGTATAAAAGGTGGTACATTTTCCCAGGGCCATGCAGACTGAAGGAAGGATCTCCGCCACAGGGACTCAGTTTCCTGACGCAGGGCAGGGAAGGCCTCCCGGGTCACTGTGCTGGCAGACAAAGGGAATCCTCTGCTGGCTGCCCGAGTTCAGCGGTTCAGCGGCACCGGTGACTGGCCCCGAGAGGGAGCGGATTTGGCAGCAAAGCTGCGTAACTCCGATCCAACAGGAGGCCTTCCCCCTTCGTTCTACCCAGCTGCCTGCTGCATTTGTAGATCTATGCATCAGCAGGGCAACAAATGTGTTTGGGGGACTGCGTGTAATAGCCAAAGAGCTATGCTCTGTTAAGCAGAGTGGGATCTTGCAGTCATATGGGTCACATGTGGTCACTTGTTCTTTATATTCAAATCTGTCAAACATTATATCATAAAGGTCACTTTGCACTGACATAAACAGCTGAGATTTCTCAGCAACATGAGCGAAGCACTGCAACAATTTCAAAAATACAACTTAATTTATGACCGGCATGTAAGCTTACTTTTCTTTGTCATTTGTCTTAAGTAGGTTGTCTTAAAACAAATACATACATTTATTCTGTAAGTACAGAAAAATAACATGGGATAGAAAATGTCAGGCTATCCAGAGCATTTGACAATTTAAATACAGATAAACCCAACAGAAAGGAATGAATCATCATGTCGTAGCCTTTACTGTAAAATAAAATACATAGTTGTTGTCAAGGAAAGAATAATTTTAGTGCACAAAGAAAATGTCCATTATAATGCAAATGTACATGGAAAAGAAATGCTTACTCATTAGTAATGGAGATTTACTTAGCTGTAATTGAAATAGGGAATCTGTATGTTGGAGAATGTGACATCCTGCTGTACAATTAGCATACCATTAAGTAGGAGATGTGAAGCACATACTGACAGTAAAATTAACAATAACTTAGAGGTCACAATTGTAACTATTAGGTCACTTCCATACCACAGCAATCCCGTAATTATTGTAAAAAAAAAAAGATGTTAAAACAAGTAATAAATTTTCATTTTCATATAAATTATATGTAGGCATAGCACATGAAAACAGTACAACCTCCTTTCTTAGACTTTGTCTAAAAGGACCACTTTGCCTTTTTATAATGCACATTCCATTAACATAGCTCATTTCTTACCTGTTAATCTGTTTTCTCCAAGTCCCTTAATGGTAGCCCAGATACTCGGTATTAAGTCACTCTACTATCAGGTGGAGAGAGGAAAAGGGAGGGGGAAAAAAGCAAAACTCTATTCATGAAACTCCCCATTATGGGGATTTGCTGGTTTCACAGTGTTGAACTAGATTTCCCAAACAATCCAAATTATGGCTATCCTTTGGACCCAACCAGTAAGCTAAAAAAAAAAAGGGTCACATAGATGGGAAAGACAGTTATAAGCCATTTACCCCTTTGGCACGATCATGTTTATTTACCAACAGTATACATACAGTTTTGTTGTCCTAAATCCAATATGATGCAAACCAAGGAAATAATTTCCCATGGAGTTTATGGTCCCCAGCATTTCCTGTGTAGCAGTTGTCCCATAGCACTCTTTGCATGGTTTTTTCCCCCAGGTGTTCTGTTTTAAGTGCTTCTCCAGAGTTTCTTTAACGTGTGTGCTGCTGTGGTGCTCCTCTTTCTCTCCCCTACCCTCATGCACACACAGCTCCTTCCAAGATCACTGGATTTTCATTCAGACCCACCTGTGCACACACTCTTGTCAGCCCTGCATGGTGCCTATGCTTTAACAGTCCCTAGAGCTCCAGCTGTCCAGTGGATAAGAAACCTGGAGCAGTTTTTCACTAGTCTAAGGGAAGGGTATTAGCAGACACACAGTAGACTTCACCCACTGTGTATCGTAAGAATTTTGGGCTGTCACAGAGGTGGAATCTAGAATGGAAAAGAGGTCTATTCAAGCAGAAAGAAGTTGTTTACAAAATATAAATTATTTAAAAATAGTAGTATTTGCATGCTACATTTATTTCAAGACATTTTCAAATCACCAGGCCAAGATTTTAGTGTAATCTTTCCATGACTATTTCATAACCCTTTAAAGAATGTCAAAAAATGAGCTCCTACTATTTCTTAGATTCCCATTTCTTTAACATTTCTTTCAATTTCTTTAATGAGATAGGCCATGCCCAATTTAAAGATATAATTTCTGAGGCAAATGTTCTGGATTCTGATATTTTAGGAATTGGGAACAGCCATAAGGAACACTTCCATATCTTCTCACGTCTATCAGAGTTCTTCACATTTTTCCCCCTTCTACTAAGAGAGAAGCTTTTAAAATCTTATGTTCTGATGTTCAGGTTTCTTTGCTGGCCTTCAGCAACTCTTCACTGGAACCCAACAGAGTTGACTATCAGTCCATATCAAGTAGAAAGACACACTGAAATATATGCCTCGCCCAAGAATGATGCTTTTTTTTTTTTTCCACATCTTTCATTTTGCAACATGCATCCATCATCATCAGCTGTTGGGAAGCAATTCCTATCTTTTCTACTTATATCTTTAGTATTTCAAATTTTCTCCTGTAAATTAAAAGCCTTTATTATACTAAAAAGTGTAATATTTTATTACACTTTATTATACTAAAAAGTGGTGGTACTGCATTCTAGCATGGATGTATCTACCATTTCATTACTCTTCTCTGGTATCCATGTCCTCTCCTTAAGAGGACTCAGAGTATGCTGCAGGAACCTATGCCCCCACTCACATTAAACAAAGCTGCATCTATTTCTGTCTAAACACATTTTCCATTCTTAATAAATCAGTTCCTTTCTGTCTTTTTCAGGCAGCATCTGCTCCATCAAAGCTTTCTTAATTAGACATGAGCTTTACTAAAGGTAATTGCTAAAACCTTGCAGTACATCTTTATGACTCACGAATATCAGGAATATGGTGGGGGTGCACTATCTATGAGACTTCTGTCCTCCAGTAAAAAACCTGAAGAAATGCTTCTTACTTGTACATTTGCTTCAAATAGCTAGTGCCCACGTCATTGGTCTGTTTTGTACTTCTTTAAGGTGTAAATACTGGAATCTGTGCCCCACAAGAAAGGCAGCCTGAAACAGGCTGGGACAGGAGCAGTTGTTAATAGCCCTTATGAGCTGTGGAAAGACTAAACCAGCATTTAGCTCAGCTTTGAAATGCCTCCCTTTGCCCGTCTATCCTTTGCTTTTGCAATTCTGTTCAACTTCCAAGTAACTGCTCTGTAGTAAGAGGAGTTTACAAAGTGTGGCTGATTATCTGTAGAACTGCACAGATTGCAGCCTTACTCCTTTTCTGTTCAGAGTGCAAGTGCATGTGGTGCGTGCACACTGGCCTCTACTTTAAACAGGCTGTATCTCCTTGGGTACAGGAGCCAGCAAGCAATCTCCAGATTATCAGGGGTCTCTGGCGGAGATGTTCTGGTTTCCACTCAGACACCAGCATGCACCAAATAATACCTGGGTTGAACGAACATAATGTGTCATGGAACACCATCCCCAGTATTTTTTCAAATGCAGTGGGGACACTGTGCATGTTTTTGACCAGAGGCCTCAGCCTGCTGTGAGGGCAGTCTTCCTACTGCCCTTTGGGTCAGCCTTCTCTTCATGCCACATCCCTAGCTCCATCTATTCCTTAGCAAGCATGAATCCTCCTGTAAACTTGCTTTCAGTAATCTGCTTTTATCTTTTCATCAGAACAATGATGAAAAGGTTAGGCTTCAAACTGAGGAAGGTGTGATTAATTCCTTGATGGCTCAGAAGACCATCTTTGCAGCAGGTAAATGGTGAGTTAGCTGTTTAATAAAGTATTTCCCTTTCATCATTTCTGTAAAGGATCCATATTTGATAAGGACGATTGCTTTCCAATAACAAAAGTTTCTTAAATCATCACATGTTTTACATTTAATGCTAGAGCAATGCTTTGGGGTAAATTCAGCATCAAAATCAGCTTATTTTCTCCCCTGCAGTTTTCCCATATCCATGTGTTTACTAGATGTATTTCTTCCTGTTTTGCATCTCTGTTTTTCCTACTGCTTTTGCTCATCAAAAGTGCTCAGCAAATAAACAAGCATCCATCTCTCTTTCAAAGCCAAAAAGACTTCAGCAGCTAGAATCCCTTATGAAAATTGTTTCACTTTATCTTCTCCTTCTTTTTCTAGAAAACTACCACAGCAGGTAGCTACAATGTGTGCTTTTACAGACAGGATAATCTATCCATTCAGATCAGTTGCCTTTATAGATTCTTTTCTTCGTTGAGCTGGACTTTATCTTTAAAATGGATTCCCATAAACTGACTCTGTAGGACACTCTGTAGGAATTCATTATTCATATTTTATCACAAAGAAATCCAAAGTAATTATGAATTCATATGTCCTCACAACTACTGAGACATCTTGCTTTATTTCAAGTACCACTATTTATTTGTTAATTATGGCCAAGGTTTTAGTATCTCAGCAACTAATTGGAATTTCTTGTTTTACATGATTTTAAAATTCTCTTATTTTAGAAACTCTTTCTATTCTAAAAAGAACTCACACAAAACCATCAGTTGGGGAAAGACCAGAATCTCCTTCTCCATAGTGCATATTAAACACAGACGTATTTATGGGCTCGTAACAATCCATTTCCACTTTCTTCACTGGTAACTGCTCCCTCTTCTGATGCACTGATGCAGGAAGACTCAGGTTCTGCAGAGAATTCCACATCCTTTCAGAACACTTTTGACTTTCTTTCACTGCATTTAATCTGCAAACCTAAGTTGGTCTAATTAATTTATTGCTGGTTTGTCTTAAGAAGTCTTCAGTTTCTAGCAGAAACCACCCAAGTCTTCTCTGCATTCCTGCCAGGACAGGGAGATTTTTAGTCCCCGTCCTACCTCGCAGCTGTGTTCTGGACAACTGGACAATTTGGGGTGATGGGCCCAAAAGTACAGAACCAGGCTCTAGCTCCCAATGCTAAAGAAGTGAGGTTTTTTTCAAGAAGTGTAGTAGCATGTCAGCAGCCAAACTGACTGGTTAAACCCCTGTCACACTTACCTGCTCAGCCTATGAGCTGTGCTCCTGAAATAATGAATAAATCTCAATTTCCTTCCCAAGAAAATCATGTTTGGGTAGTAGCAGTGTACACTATTTAAGATGAGACAATACAAGTATTCTCCTCCAGGATATTAGCAATAGAAAATAATTGCAAGTGAAACTGGTTTTTTCTTTCTTCATGTTCCAAGCAAGTTCAAGGTTAATAGAAACTTTCAATTTATCTCCTCAGAAACTGGATTCACTCTGCTATTAATGTCACAATTTTTGACTTAGGTGGAGCCAAGAGGAGGTTTGTAGGCTATTTTCATTAGGGAGATAAATCAGTGATGGAGTGAAGTATTTATCAGCTGCAATGCCTTTTATTTCCACATTATGGTTTCATTCCCCTACGAAGAAGGTGAATCCAGACCAGAAATAAACCATCTCTTTTCTTGTAGTTCCAAGTGTCCTTTCAAGAACTGTGAATAAAAATTATCTTCTTCTCTTTTCTTGCTTAAAATATGTTTACATTGCTTCTCTGGTTTTATTTTGTAGTGTTTCTTTAGGTTGATGTTTCAGCACACACATTTTATCTGAACCAACAGCAGAACCTCCTCCACAGGTTCCTTAAATCTCTTGCCCATGTATCTTGTGCTGGAGGTGTGGCTGGTATTGCTGCAGCTGTCAGAAAGGCAGGAGGACTGCCTTTATTGTGAATGATGCATGAATATTAATAAGCCCATAAGCTTCAATGATGTTTTGTTCAGTGACCAGCATGACATAATAATAAAAGATTCAAATTAGTTGCCAGAGATACAGAGCATTTTGAACCCACAAAGTTAATAAAAACAACACTGCTAGGTCAGGGTGGGCACAAAAGGGGTGGAAAAAACCCAAGATGCATATTTTCAGAACAAACTCAAGATAGACTGATCTCTGTCATTATTCTATTAGCATAATTTAAATCCCATGATGGAACCTTTATACAGACTAGTTTGACTAGTTTACTTCAAACCTATAGGCAAATTCTCATTCTTCAGAACACCTTTTCAATCAGAAAAGAACATTTTGTGAAATCTGTGAACATTATCAGTATCTCAACTCCAGAACAGAGAGTGAAAGCCTCAAAGAAGAATACAGCATTACATCAACTGAATTTTTAAAAGTCAAGTTGGCAAAGCTGAGAGAGTCAAGTGAAGATGCTGACAAGGTTGTTTCACCAGTTTAAAAGAAGCAGCCTCTCTCTGCAGTCAGATGGAGTCTACTAGTGTCACCTTCAGTAATGTGAAGATCCTGCAAACAGTGTGAACTCCCTTTCCAGAGAACAAAAAATAAGGATGAGCAGAGGAAAGAAATACCCCTGGACAGATGGGAAGAGAAAAACAACGGTGGAAAAGGAATGCAGAGAATTGCTCACTATTCTTAACCCATCTGGAGGCAGGAAGAGCCACTGGAATGGCTGTGAGGCCATTCTCATGAGCTGCATGTTAACAGCCTTCATGGAAAGACAGAACAGGGTCTTGGCTTCAATGCAGAAAGAATTTCTTGTCCATGAGTTGGGAATTCAGAATTCTAATTTGCTTCTCTAGGACAAAATAGTCTAGGGTTTGATTTGATGATTTGAAAATATTTGCTTTTCTGAACTTTCACAGATCCACTAGTTTTTGGTTTATTAATAAGCAGAATCACATCTGCAGTTTGTGACAATAATTTGCAAGAAAAATCATTGCACTTAGCAGTGGCAGAAATGGCAGATTGATTTCATGGCAGATTGATTTAATGGCAGATTGATTTCATGGCAGTCTTTTGAAAAATTAAGCTCCGAATGATGGGACCTTAAAGGATGGAAGGACAGACAGAAAAGAAAGATTCAAAGAAGCTCATCTTCCTTGAGTGTTCTTGTGTGACCAAGCTGGTATGTGGCCTGACCTCAAAGCCTCCGCATACTCTCCCTGATGAGTGGTAATAAGGGATGGAAGCCCGTTTGAATTTTTTCTCTCATGGGATCAATCATTAACTCTTTGCATCAGTGAATCACCAACTGTAAAGAACACTGGTACTTTCACAATAATTAGGAATCTATCTGGAACATTCCAGCCTGGAAAATTCTCAATTTGTTCAATATGTGAAAAATATTAACTTATATGGCTTGGGCTACGTTTGGCTTTGGATCAGTGAATTCACACAGGACTTCAGATTAAAGGCAATATGGATGGATAAGGCAAATGGTGAATTTTTTTAAGCACTGAAGGAGATTTTTCTTCATTTGGTGTGACATGTTCTTCCTCTTTGTGCTCTCCAGTTGTAAGAGCTTTCATGATGAAGGCACTGGCTGTCACTATTGCTGTTTCATATTATCCTTCTGCTCCTAACTGAAATGAATGGGATGCACATTAAAACCATTCCTGACTAGTTATTTAGAACCCCCTAGCTTGCTAACAGGAGCTGGTAGCTATTCAGGCTGGTTTTGGATTGAGGTTTGGTTTTGTCTGTTGTTGTTTGGGGTTTTTTTATTATTTAAAATGTATTTTATGTACAGAAAAGAATCAAACCCTCACAGTGACAGTTCTTAAGCTTTTTACAATTATCTTCATATTTATGGAGACTCGAGATGACACAGCCAGTTCCAAAAACAGCTTCTGGCTACCAATACTGACCTAGCTTGGAAAAATCAATATAATTACAAAAGCAATTAAGCATGGCAAGCAAGGAATCAAGCCTTTGCTCAATCTAAAGTAATTTAGATTAACACAAACATAACAGCCAAAAATACTCCTTTCTCATAGACCGATCCCAGTAAAATTGAACCTGCAACACATCAAATCACAAAAATAACTGGGTGTGCCTAAGGTCACTTGGGTTAACAAAATCACCTTCAAGACTCACAGTGCTGACAGTGGGTTACAACAAATGTTAAAATGATGGGAGTACAGACAGAGCAGAGAGATAGATTATTTAGGCAGCCTTGTGACTTGAGTGTATCTGGAGTCGCTTTGAGCAAGCACCAGTACTTTCTCAATTTAAAATACCAGAAAAATCCCCAGTAATGAATTAGTGCATTGAGAATACATGTGTGTGTTGGGAAAGAGCATGTTGTATCTCTGATGTTTCCTGAGAACAGGAAAAAGCAAGGGAACTTCCCCTCCAAACAGTATGCTCTCCACTAAACTAAAACATCTATAGAGGGAAGAAAGGCAATAATTTAGATTCATAGAGGACCAAATACACAGGAAAATGGCTGTAACTGACCCCCAA